>JAFVLL020025955.1:33640-186092 GCA_021397915.2 Tor tambroides | reverse complement strand
CTTCTCCTTGTAATACCTATGTCATACCTTTGTCATTATACAAATCTATGTCCTGACTTTTCACAAAAACGCGCACACACACACACACACACACTCACACACACACACACACACACACACACACAGCAAGTCTTAATATATATCAATGTATGAAATAACTAGTAAATTATGAGATACTGTAAAGTTGTATTTGTCAAGTAAAGCCATTCTAATAAAAATATACATTGTATTGTTCATATACATGAGAAAATTGTGCAAAATTATGAAAAATAAAAAGATATTGAATTAGCAGACAAAATACCACAACCTAGAATTAAAAAGTGACTCTTGTTATCTGAGGGCTTAAGTCTTTATGAAATGTGACTAAAGCAATGATGTGAATTGAAGGGCAAATTTGTTCCTTTATTTTGAGGTAAATATAACACACTTAATTCCTTCTTTGAAAATGACTGAATCTAATTAATTTGTATGTAGAAGATATCAATCACTTCCAGGTTATGTTATATTTTGCAATAGAAATTAAGTCTGGTATTAATACTTGCTAAATAAAAGAATTCATTTCTTTCTTTAAAAAAAACAATCTTTTTTGAATCACAATCAACTATGCTTTCTATCTCACTATGAATGCCAATATGAACGCTTCTCTCAAAGCAAATGTACTGGCTGTGCAGAGCTGGACTCAAATCATCAGTAACTCACTCCATATCTCTTCTTGGCAGGCAAAATGCATAAAAGAAAAGACTGATGCCACAAATGCAGTTTCAGATTCTGAAACTGGAATTTATTTACTAACTTTGCATGTCCATTTTAAGACTGCTGTAAAACATCGCTGAACATCCTACATTTAATCAGACAAGAACAATGTTTATATAATATCACAACACTGTAAATCATAGAAGGAAAAAACACTGGTGAATGAAAAGCTCCACCGTAGAAAAAAAAAGAATAACACTTCTACTAAGACAAATGGTCCCATCAGCCCTGCGACGGATGGATGGAAGGACGCCGACAGAACAGAAGAACAGACTGCAGGGCTGAATCATGCGGTGTGTCCTCACATGTAAGAAGAGAAGATAAGCTGAAGAGGATTGTGCAAATCAAGTCTTAAAGAGTTAACGTTTCCCCTCATTTCGTGGCCAGCGCTCTGAGCCAGGAGAATTTCAGTCTGTTTTCGCTGAAAACACAAGCACTATGAGAAGAGGCGGCTGTCGTCCTGAAAGTGGCTTCTCTGCAGTACCTTCACATGATTCTCATAGATTTTAAGTGCAGGGCCGAGTCTGATCGACAGACCAGTCAACACATCACTGCGCTGCATCAGCAGTAGGGACTTCCCATCTATTTCCTGTTGGAAGTAAAGATATAAAGGTGTAAATACTTTTACTCAGCAAGGACACCGAAAATTGATCAAAAGTGACAGTAAAGATATTTATAATGTTACAAAAAGATTTATATTTCAAATAAATGCTGTTCTTTTGAACTTTATATTCAACAAAGAATCCTGAAAAAAATCACGGTATCACGGTTTTCACAAAAATATGCAGCAGCACAATTGTTTTCATCGTTGATAATTGCTTTAGTAGCAAATCAGCATATTAGAATGATTTCTGAAGGATCATCATGAGAGAAAATTCAGCTTTGACATCACAGGAATAGATTACATTGTAAAATACATTGAAATCGCCATAAAACTCATCGACATACAATTTTTTTTTTTTTTTTTTTTTGAGAAAAAAAAAGTGACCCTTTTTGTCAGACAGGCTCTATTTTCAAGTTGGATTTCCTTTGTTTTGGACATTTTTTTTTTTTTACCAAAAACGTGATATTTTCATTATCATGATGTGTATACAGATGTTTTACTTTTGACTTTTTTTAATTCCCATTATTGTATTCCTATTGTTGTTTTCCAATGGTGACTCTTGATAGAGAAAAGCTTTGTATTATTATTTTTTTCCCCCACAGTTTTTCCATCCATTTGTGACTCCTGAATAAGACTTTTTTAAAAACGTCACTTACAAAATAAATGAATATTTTAGAGCTGAGCATAACTAGAAAAATAAATATTCACTACAGAATTCCATCAACTTTCCTGGCCTGGAAATAACAATTTTAAATTATTTTCCAGGGCCATGGGAAGCCTAAAATCATCATAAATTAAAGAAATGCCTTGCACATTACTTTTGGCAAGAAAATATGAAAATAACATCTTTTGCATTGCAAAATTAAAATTGAATTTTCATTAGGCAAAATAATCTTTCATGTATTTCTTTAGGCTTTAGGTTCAAATGAAAAAACAAAAAACAAAGATGTGAAATCACTGCTCTAAACCAACACTTTGGATGAGTAGATCAACAAAAATCATAATGACTTCAAATGAAAAAAGCAGGATCTGCACTCACTAGTATACTTCCTAATAATTTGTAATTTTTTTTTATTATACAAAAAGCACAAATAGATAAACAGATGTTCTTGACAGGTTTGGCTAACTACAGTACTAACCTGTGTCCTGAAAGCCAGCGCCTGCTCAGGGAAACCCACAGATGCGAAGTAACTGGCCACATCCGCCACGCTCCAAAGCAAAGGGTCCTGCCCGATTTCTTTCTTCACCACATCACTGAGAACGAACAAAAACAGAATAAAACCTCAAAGTTTACGAGCAACTCATACTAGACTTTTTCATATCACAACAATAATTAATCCAATGGTGTGAGTTTGCAAATTGTTTGATAACATTACAGTTATTATATTTGATGGCACAGCTTAAAGTCTCAACTGAAAATTTTGGCTTATACTCACTTTCCATTATTATTCATCCCTCCATTGTTAACAGTTTCTTCCTCTGTTGTGCTCTTGGTGCACATTTCCCCTGAAAAAGCACAGTTTCGAATAAAAATGTAACATCCAATGAGTTGACAGATACAGCGTGAAATGTAAAGAGCACAGGCAGACTCCTCACCCTCAACAGGATCAGGCACAGCGTGAGGCCCTCCGTCTGACATGACCGCCTCGTCCTGATGACAGACAGACACAATATGACGCAGAGGAACGCGACAGATGTGCTGAGATTGGAAGCGCAGGGCGGACATGCTTACCGGTGTGGCTGTGCAGTCTGACGGCAGTGGATCAGGGGTGAGCGTGCTCTCCTCCACTCTCGGCCCATCCTCGACTTGAAGAGCGGAGAGACAGATGGCCGCTGGCTGCTGCACGAGCGCCACAGATCCTGTGGGTTACAACGACAGATACTGCCAGCTCAAATCTCTGTAGGCTGACGTCTTACACATTTACAGACTGTTTTTGGCTGGCTTCTTCTGATGGAAGTCTGTCACTCCCAACAATTATTAAAGTATCCAACTCCTTGACAATTTGGCAGAAAATGAGTGAAATAAGAAGAGGACTTGTAACAGACTGATGGATGCAGTAACTTTACCCTGTCAAAATTTGTGTTTGTATGTTTGTCCCTTCAGACTTACTTTTCTCACAGCTTCAGTGAGAAAAAGATGTAGATTCAAGAAAGACAAATTGTTGTGCCTCCACTTGCTTATTTTATTAGTCATTTAAGTATAGGAGAGCTCAAAAAAATGGTTACACAATCATCTTGGAACATCTGCGACAGGGAAAATAAGTTATGCTTATGAATAAACAAATAATAGGCCACTAGTACAATATTTTGCAATCTTTTACATTTTTCTATACTGCAAAAACATCCATACTTTTAAATGGCCCTTGAGACAGATGCAATTTGCCATTCTTGAGCTCCAAAGAATTTTGTCTCATTTTGTCACAATTTGTCTCATTATTTTTGGCAGCTTGCATCTGTCTTATTCCCACACAAAAAAAGAACAATTTAACTCAAGGAGGGAGGCAATATTAATGAATCAAAACCAACAATTCCGAGCCCAAATACACTGATCACTACGCGTTCAACTGTCCTGCCACTGTATTGCAGTAAATTCCATTAATACTTTTCAAAATCATTATTTTATTACCTACACTTGTCTCATCTTTCCAACCTGTTTGCCTCCAAACCGTGCAAGAGTAATGCAGCTTTCATGTCAGTACGTTAGACAAAATGAAAGTTTACAGGCTAAAGATACAATACTGTAGTAGTATTAACCTACTAAATGTAATACTCAATGTTAGGGCTGCACAATATATCGAAATACTCCAAATGTGCATATCAAGATATGTATATCTCAATGGCTTGTGATAATCCTTAATTAATACTTAAAACTTAAATTTATCAAAGTTTCAGGACAATGCACAAAGCATTGCGACCAGCATGTGAATGTCAGTTGGCATATGTGTATGTGTATGTTGTTAAAACGTCAAATTTGTTTTATTCAACAGTAAAACGTGCCTGCTCACTTTCAGAAGATGTGATGATTCTTTCTTTTCCCTGAAATAATATGCAACTAGTATATGTAATTTCAACTAATTTTAGAAACTTCGCTTAAGCTATCGCTTATCGCATTTTTCTTCAATATTGTGCAGCCCTACTCAATATAATGTATACTGGGGTGAAAATTTGCTAGTCCTTGTAATGCTTGATTTCACCAGTATATTTACATAAGTACTTTATTTTACTATATATGCATGTTTTTAATATTTCAAATGAATGCAATAATACAAGCTGTAAAATTGTGCAAAAACAATACTACAAAATTATGACAACTGATAAATTGATCAATTCTGAACATAAAAAAATTATAGTTTACATATTACATAATGATTATCGGTGGGTTTTCATTGCAAAAAGAAATTGTCAAGCAATTTTGGAAAATCAGAAAAAGGTCACGAAATCCTGATGGGAATGATAAACAGCGTAGTTATGATATCTAACACAGGGGAGAATGATATTACACTAATGAGCCAAAACGTGACCATTTGGGTTCAACTGATCAGACTGATTCTGATTTTCAAACAATTACGTAAACTTGACAATCAGCCAGTGGGATGCCAATTCTACCTGAGGCTGCCAGGATGACCGTAAAACCATTCAGTGCTAACATTTTAACTTGTAGATCACTGGTTAAGTAAGTTTCAAAAGACTTACTCTTTTAACTAATCTTTAACTCATTTAATTCAATCTCATTTTAAATGCTGGTTAGTCTGGCATTTTGTCTTGAGAATTTAATTCAAAAAATAACCAACAGGACTTGAGTACCTGTGTCCTGCTGGGCTGCTGGCTGTATGTGCTCAGGTAGGATGTAAGCGCTGTCGGTGTCCTGCCTCAGGGCATCATGGGTAGGAGAGTTCTTTGAGGACGTGGGGGAGGGAACAGGCTGACTGGTGTTACTGCTGGTGATGGGACTCATGCTGATGCCCGAGTCAGCGGTGCTCTGAGCGCACATAGCATCCAGACTGCTCTCATCCCCCTCCTCATCCATACTGCTGTCCATTCCTGCTGTAGTAGACATCTCGTCCTAAAAAGATTGCAGCATTATTATTATCATCATCATCTTCAAGCAGATGCAGCACTGCATACAAACTAATGAAACACGAGGATTCAACAAAATGCATCACGTGTGTCATTTGAAACAATGTTTTCTACAGTTTCTAATATAAATGATCTAATAAAAGTAAATGCACTACACTTTTATTAAGCAAGGATGCATTAAACTGATCGAAACTGACAGTGAAAACATTATAACGTTACAAAAGATTTCTATTTCAAATAAACACTTTTCCTTTGAACCTTCTATTCATTAAAGAATCCTGAAAAAAGTATCACGGATTCTTCAAAGATATTAAGTAGTGCTACTGTTTTCAACACTGATAATAAGAAATGTTTCTTGAGCATCAAATCAGCATATTATACTGATTTCTGATGGATCACGTGACACTGAAGACTGGAGTATTGATGCTCAAAATTCAGTTTTACATCACAGGAATAAATTACATTTCGAAATATATTCAAGTAAAAAAACGTTATTTTAAATTGTAATAATATTCACAATATTATTATTGTTTTTTACTATCTTCATGATCAAATAAATACAGCCTTAGTGAGCATAAGAGACTTCTTATAAAAAACATTGACAAAAATCTTACCACCTCCAAATGTTTGAACGGTAGTGTATAAATAATCATATACTATTTTAAATTAACACTGAACCATAAATATAGACTAAGACCCTGTTACTTTGATTACGAGCAGCATATTTTTACAACTAGAAGGTTTTAACTCAAAAGTCCAAAATTGCATAAAAATGCTTTTCTCTGGCAGTTTCAAACAATAAGCATCATTTTCGTGAATTTGTCCTTTAAACTGAAATTCTAGTACTGTCATATAGCTTTTCTTTTGTTTTGTTTTCACTGTTAAATGGCTGGATATGATTGAGTCAACTATATAATGAAGGCAGATTTGAAAGGCTGAACTGTGTTTGTCCCCCCTCCCCCATTTGCTGTTTTATTTACTTTTGTTTCACAAACTGTTTTGTGTTTCCTAACTGTTTACATTTTTCTTAAGTAATAAACTATTTAATGGCAGACTCCAATTATGTCAGCTTAACCCATATAGTGTGCAAACATGTCCTGCGACTGGTTCACTGAACTGTCCTGTGCAATAACGCTGGAAATGTTCAAAAGCCCAAGAATGTTTTCACTAAAAAGCATGACAAGACGATGGGAAGAAGAAAACATCTACTAGCACGCATACAGGAGCTTTGAACAGGACTTCATGATGATTAGCAATACCGCCAGTATTTCACATTTAAACGAACAGATTTCGACTACTACACTTTGTGATTGTGCTCAATCCGTTGCTCTGCAAAACTGGATTATCGCCGACTCGAGCTTCAGTATCTGAAGGCCGCAGGCAGACCGGAGTGAGCCAGGAATTCCTCTTCGGCCGTTTTGAACCCCGGTACAATGGTGTTCGGGACGTTACTAACAGTAGTGAGCACATCGAAATAACTTATTCATACGGTATGGGGAACATTACGGTGTGAGCTGAACTCCAACTCGCGGTTCTCCAAGAACGAAACGGGGCGGACTCATGAATATTAAGTTCCGTAACGTTCCTCAGCTGCATTAGAATGAAGCGGACGGGCTCATGAATATTAAGTTGCGTGAGGTTCGTCAGCGCCTTGAGAGAGAAGCGTGCTGTGTTCATGTATATTAATGAGGCACGCCATTGGCGAGCTTCACCCAGCCTAGTTAATATTCATAAACCCGCCCCGCTTCGCTCCGAGGCGCGCTGTCTGCCTGAGAAAAGCGCGTCCCAAAGCAAGCCAATGTTAAACGTGGCTAAAGCCGACATTTTCTGCCTTAAAACACATCCATTTGCCTTTGTTCACACGCTAACCCGCGATAAATAAGTACGGCAAGTTCAAAAGCCGCACTGACGACTTCGGTCGCACTTCGCTTGCACGGACATAATCTAGCAGCCCGTCTAATGACCTGCGCTTCAATGATCCCCATAAATTGTCGTATTGAAAAAATTAATTCTCTCGCTAGTAAATAATCGCTAATGCAATTTGTCTCCGGTGTCGCTCCTTGTGCGAAATGCGTCAGTCGGCTGATCCGTGATGTTTTCGGTGACTTTCCCCCGCTGTGCAAAAGCGAGTTTGCATTAACTGACAAGGATTTCTTCGCGAAAGTTGAGTTAGCGGACTCATCCAGCGCAAAAACTCGCTCTGAAAGATTCGACCTCGCAGATCGAGCGCTTCCATTGTTGGCGATTTTCCGACGCTCATGATGGTTGCCGCTCCCCGTCTGCGCCAGTCCGCGCCCGCTCGTCTGTGTGTGCGCGTGTGCACTTGCTTTCACGTTGCGTACGCCAGAAGACTTCAACTAGTGATAAAAGCACCAATACTTGACGTTCCGCGTCTCGTTTTTACCGGAGCGCAGCCGCTCGCTCGGTTCACTTACTTCCATATCCTCCATGTGATCCTCATCCGCGGGACCCAGAGCGCTGTCGCCGGTGCTCCAGTCCGCGAGAGAAGGCTGTTTCACCGCACATTTGCTCTGCTCGGTTTTTCTCCTGCCTCTTAGCACCTTTGCCGCGTTGCGATAGGAAACCGAGCCTTTATAGTTGACTTTCAGCACCGTTTGCTCCTCTATCAGTTTCTCTAGTTCTGACCGGGTTCGGTCCCAGTCCGAGCCGTGTCGTCTTTTAACCATTCTGCAAATTCTGTCCAGGTCCGGTCGTGCTTTTCTCGACCTCAGTGAGTCTATGGAGCCCAGGATCCATTCGCGGTACGGCTCAGACATTATTCCTAATGGGCTTTAAGCTTGATAGAGTGGATGAAGTGCGTCAGTGTTGCCTTCAACGTGACGCTCGCAGTCTTTCGAGCCGCTGCGCGAGCGCGCTGAAGAAAGAAAAAAACGGAAACAGAAACATACTGTACGCGTGCGTTGATCACATTGAGCGCTTAAGGTGGAATGCACGAGATGCGCGGCCCGCCACTAGGAGATTTAAGGAGGCGTTGCTCGGTTGCATCTTTCCGTGTGTTTAAATGGCTATTGCTGTTTTAGAATGCAATACTAGCATGCTGCATTACTGCAGACGGGTTTTTTTTTAAGTTACATGTGAGGAAGTCTGCATTATACAATGGTAAACTTTTCATTTACATTCCTTGTTTAATCCAGCCACTTATTTTGGAATTAAAATGTTAAAAATCATTATCAAATACTTAATCAAAAAGTACATGCCTTGAGTGGGATATTAGCTACGTACTGCATACTACACAGTACTGTACACTACACAACATCAAACAGTAGTATGCTGAGCTCATTGTGCTTCATGTTTAATCAGGCGAGAAACAAATATCAGAATCGTTTGTTAGTCTTATTAAATTATTTGCTTTTTTTTAAGATAAACATCTTAAATTGTCAGTCCAGTCAAATCAGTACAGATTTTTTTTTTTTTTTTAATTTGGGTCAAAGTACTTCTGCTTTAGTGATCACACTAGAAATGGAAGGTAAAATCAAGCGCATTGCATTGTGGGATGCGTTATTGTGCAGTGTGCTTCACGTTTTAGCAAATGTAGCAGGTCATCTCAAGATTTATAATAATAATTTCCATGCATCTCAAAAGAACTTGCCCAGCTTGTGCAGGTCCACCCAATATTCTGTCCAAAATCGGTCAACTTTGGTCATTGTTGCTCAGCTCTGCTGCCAGGTCATTTTGAGACAAAATGTCATGTGACTAATGACTAGACTCGCAGAAAAATGATAGCATGACAACACTGATCTATTTTCATGCTTTTAAGAACCATTCAAATAAAATGAATTTATATATATTTCCCCTGTGCTATGTTAAACGCCCTGTGACAGATAATTCAACATTTAAAACGTCACCACATTCTTGTAATTTTAACAATTAAAACTTTATTGGAATGATACATGTTGCAAAATATTATTCTGTGTATTTTATTTTTTTTAAACATACTCGATGTGTCCTACGGGTATCCGTCAGCTTCTCCAGAAGGTAAAATAATTAAGACTGTTAAAGGCAGAGAATATACAGTATTGTTTCCCGAGAAGGTACAACAGACTACACCATCACCATACCCATGTCGGGAGGAAAGAGACTCCTGTTATTGAAAATACACTTAGAAAATATGCAAAAGTAAATCAAATGTTTTCTTCATGATTTGTTTTTAAAAAGCAAATAGAAGAGTGTAGGAAACTGGATGCGTACAAAGGCAAACTGTAATCATGGACTGATGCACACACACCAAAAAAAAAAAAAGGTGATTGACAATATGAATGAACAGATGAGTGGGAGACTGAAGGATGTGTGACACATGTATCTGAGAGGAAGGGACGGGAACCAGAGATAGAGGGATGACACATGAATACGGCCAAAAATGTCACATATTTCCATGCTCTGAAAAAAAAAAAAAAAAAAAAAAAAAAGGGGTAATGAAAGGTGCATTTGAGCCATAGTTTCCCAGAAGTCGCTGTTGCTTTAAACAGAACCCTTCCATGTCACGATCGATTTCAAAGATGAGGAAAAAAGCTCACGTGGAAGCCATCCTGTACATTAGAACTCAGTACACCAGTTGAGGATAGTCTTACGTTGCTTACAAGACCAGCACAGAAGAGCCTGCTGGGTAATCTAAATGTACAGACACATTCTTTAAACACTGATTGTTTTGTTTTCCAGCTATTCAAACCAAGAGATGGAGCTGTTTCTTCTGTTTGTACTCCCATTTTATGACGATGTGGCGAGCAAATGTCCCAGCAATTGCTAAGCATGCAGGGAGAAGAGTGAGGGAGAGAAGATCTAAACCTGCTCTAATCTTTTGCTCGCCTGTGTTTCTAAAGCTACATCAGCACCCGAATGATCAAAAACTGACCCAATCTGGTCTGGTTTGGCTGTGAATCTGGCAGGCTACAGTGACGTAATATTTCCTGGGAGGGAAATGAACAGAAATTTGATCTTATACTGCAATTTCAATGGCATCACAACCATTCAGTATCCAATAGATACTTCCGTTATTAAAAGAGTGGTTTGAAATACCAATTTTAACCTGGCACCAGTCTGTAGTTTGCAAACATTCAACACAATTAAGTTACACTACTCATCATAACAAAAGGAAAAAACAAAGCAAAACAAATAACCCAAAAATTGATTTTGGCCGATTTTGAAATCGGCACCTAACGAACAGCTGACTCCCGAAGGACTGAGCTATTAACGATGGCATCTCAGTTTTAAAGGTGAAGCGTGTCAATTCTGCACCACTAGCAGCAGCAAAATCACAAAAAATAATAATGACTTGTAACAAATTATAATATTTGTGCAGTTTGGTGCCACTAATGGCGCAGAAGTTACACGACCTTTAAAATCGAATTAAATATTCATTGATGAAGCTTTTCAAGCATAACGAAATAAAATCTTTGCAACACCCTACGCATAACTGCACACTTCTCAAAGCTAAACAACAGCAACAAACAATTCATGGGGACGTTTGCGTGTAGATTGTCTTGCATCCTACAAAGTTACAGAGCAAGAGAGAAAGCGAATCAATTTTGATCAGTTCATTGGATGATATTTCAGCAGGCCGAATGGAGCTTCACTAACTGGTTAATTTCTTAACACAAAGTGAACAACAATCTTATTTGAAGCAGAAAGGGAGAATGATTAGTGAAGCCTTAGAGAGTTAAAGCGTATTGAAATCGGCCTAATTTTAGAACAACTTGGATGTCAGGAGAAGGTTATTCTCTTCTTCGGTAAGGATAAAGAGAAATACCAGACTGTTCAATTAAACAAAGGGTTTGGTCACTAGCAGGCGACTCAGCAGAAAAGAATAATAATAATAATAATAATAATAAAACAAAAAAACATCATCCACCAGGAACCCAGTGTAACCACAGAAACAGTGCTCTCCTTTAAAAGCATCTTTTTAAAAACAACCAGCTGTATTACAAGCCTTTGTGCTTAACGCATTCCTTCACTTCCGTTTTGTGTTGGTTTATCTCTGGAAATTTATCTTAGAATCAAAGCCATCTGAGAAAATGTGTAATATAACGGATCCGGAGCTTCAAGTATGCTTACATGCTACAGATGTGTAATATAAAATAGTGAGAGTACACACATACTGGCTTAAAATACACTAATGACGAATGATGATCCAAATCAACAATCGTTATACTAAGCGGCTGGTTCTGCCTGATCTTAGAGCACTGTAGCCAATTAATATGTGATGACAAATTTGAAGGATGGTGGTGTGATGCTTGAACTCCAAATGAGAAATGGGTGACTTGTCAAACAAAAAGCCAGAACTCTTGAACGTTGTGTAAGTTGGTTTGATTTGGTATTGGGTGCCAATAGGTGCACAGGAAGTAAACATGATGTAACAGAATAGAGAACTAGAGAGCAAGGATACCTTTGCTAATTAAAAAAAAAAAAAAAAAAAAAAAAAAATGATGATGGTTTGGGGGTAATTTTCTCTGGAGAAGCAAAAATTCAGTACCAGAAAGTAACCTCTATATCTCTGGAAAAACAAAAGAACAAGTCACAAATATCCCCATGCCAGCCAGTCACAAAGAAGTGACCAGATCTCTGCCCAATGGACCCTGGCTACCAAACAAGAGGGAAAACATGAAAAATGGACAAGTAACAAGTGACGAAGGATCTGAAAAGGCAACACTGCTGGCGTCTCTCTCAGGACTTTGTTCTTCTTCTCCCTCCATCCGTGTGCGAGGGCTCTACGTTGTTGTTACCGGATAAGGCTCAGTCCAGTCCGTCATCATCATCACCACCACCCTGGAAAATGTTTTCTTCTCTCTGTTGCCCCACATCTAATTTCTCTCCGTCCCTCTCCTCCGCTGCTGCTTCTAAAATTCAGCGAACTCCTTTCCACATTTCTCTGTGAAAGAGACCCGGATTTCTTCTTCCTCGTAGTCGTCAAAGTTGCTGGTGTCGCCGGGGCCTTTGCACTTAGGGATGAAGGGGGCTTCCACCTGAAAACACAGTTTAATGCATTCTGATGAAATATTATGAAGACCATAAAATGCACTGATGGTGACTTGAAGTTTAAGCAAATGGTGAGAACATTATAAGAACCCGAGGTACCTTCTTCTGGTAGATTGCGATCCAGTCGGTGGTTGCGAACCATTTGTGGCCCTTGATGTCGTTGACGCCATTCTTGAGGTTACCGAAGCGCTTCGTCAGATCTACCTGCAGCAGGTTCCTCAGCAGGTCCTTCAGGTCAGAGCTAAAATGTGAGGGGAAGCGAACCTAGAGAAAGATTCGGACACACTGTCATTGTTTGAGATTCATAAGCACCTTTACAAACAGATGTCACTTCCAATACGCCAAAACGTTTTATCATAATTGACACAATAGCCGCGTTTCCACTGTCGGGCCAAAAGCAGGGGTTCTTGTGTGTGCCAGGGCCAGTCGCGTTTCCACTGTCACCTCCTCGGGGCCAACAGCCAGGGTTTTTTGGCCCACGGAAAACCTTGGGCCAAAGCGGGCCAGTTCGGGCTTGAGGAGTGGTTATGAGCAAAGGCAGAGCTTCTCCGCGTCTGAAGAGTGTCAGCGCCGCGGATTATTTCATATAGTTAACAGCTATAACACCAGCATTAAAGACTTTTAAAATCATTTTAGCTCAAAACTGACTTTCCGACAGCAGCGAGTGTTTGAAATAACTTCTGTTTGAGATCCGATGTGGGTTATGATTCACCATACAAGGCAGAAATATTTATAAGAGATGCAAAGGACTACGCACGCTAGCCATTACCATGGTAAACATGGTAAATACGACTGCTTGAAGAAATCAGACAAATCATATAGGCTATCAATCGTGTATATATTTAGTAACATTTTATCTGTCAGTAAGTCTCGTCTCTTAATACCTGTCATATTTAGCTCCACGTATGTCATAAACTATATCATAATCATAGTTTTTGTTCCGGAGCTCCTCTGCTACTCGGGTCGTATTTTTGATGGACACATTATAGAAATGATCATTCTTTCTATATGTATACTGTCACTACAAACAAACAGAAACAGGCGTGACTGAATATGTGTGTCCTCTTTCTTTTGTTAATTAACGGGAAAAACAACTTTATTTCCATGTGACTCATTTTCAATCTTGACAAATTAATTCATTATGATGTATCACTTATTATTGTAAAACTGTTAAACACGATGCTTGAAAGACCATTTGAAGCTGCGCTGTGTAGTCCAATCGTTGTATGAAAAAGTACCACGAGTACTTTGAAATAAATAAATAAAATAAATATGCAATTAGATTTCTTAATACATCACAATAACAACTATATACATTTTTTCTGTTTAATACTGGATGAAAATTTGGAATTTGTCCCCTGGTAAAACCTTTTTAAAAACATATATAGTTATATATTATACTATAAAATATATAGTTATACTATCTACATTAAAAGCAAAACAGTCTAATAAAATAAAATCAATAAAAAAATTAAAAAAAAACTCCGCTTAATGAATAAATGTAAAATATGCTTGGTTATTTAACACACACACACACACACACACACACACACTCCAAAAAAAAAAAGAAAACAAAAACACATGTCTGACTCCAAGTCAGACAACTCCAAGCATTTTTGTATTATTTATATACTTAGAATTGACATTCATATTTTTCAGTTTAATTTTAGTCATTTTGTTATGCACCTTTGTCATTTTTATTTGGTTTTGTTCTTTTTAAATATTATTTAGGTTTATTTTGTACTTCCATTTTTTCCCGTTTTTATTTACAGTTAGTAATTTTAGTGCTTCAATAAACTTATTTCATTTAGTTCTCAAGACTTCTCATTTTTGTTTAAAGATTTTTCATCTACATTTTTTTATAACCATTATTTTATATTAATTAACAAATGTTTTAATAGTTTTAGTTAACTATAATAACCCTGCTCTGTTACCAAAACCACAAATAAAAAAACCTTAAAGATGATGTTTCAGTATTTATTTTATTTACCATTTTGTAGTATTTATTAATATTTTGAATCAGCATTCATATGTATGTATCTGTGTGTATTTTATAAATTGAATTATTGTATTAGTTATAACATTTTTTATATTCCTTTTTAGCTTTTTTTTTTTAATTTTTTTATTTCAGTTTTAGTAAACTTATTTTATTTCAGCCAGTTGCCTAAGCAAGGCTTTCATCTAATATTTCTATTTTATTTCAAGTAATGAAACAACACCAGTTTAGATTATAACAGCACCACTGACACACGTGGCAAATCTGACATCCAGCGCCAAATAATCCCAGTGATATTCTGTCGCAGCGCTCACCTTCCCAGAAACAATCTTCTCGTAGATCTGGATGGGCTGGTCAGCAAAGAATGGAGGGTAACCGGCAGCCATTTCATAGATTAGCACTCCCAGAGCCCACCAGTCCACTGCTTTATTATAACCCTGAGAGACAGAGAGAGCAGGAGTTAGGCTGAAATGGCTTAAACTGCAATTAAAACAAGCAAAGCAGCTGTGGGACTCACTTTACTGAGGATGATTTCTGGCGCCAGGTACTCAGGTGTGCCACACAGTGTCCAGGTCCTGCCCTTAACACGTTTAGCAAATCCAAAATCTGTTACCTGAGAAAACAGCAAGAATGAGGATAAATATTGCATGTATACATTTGTGAAAAGCTGTCAACAAGCCTGTATGGCCTTAAAAAGAGATTCAAACACAAGGCAGGGTTATTCTCTGGAGTCACGTAACATTCCTGGAGCGGCTATCATTACATTTCATAAAGCCAACTGATTTGAAACCCTGCGTGTTTACCTGAATGTAGCCCTGCTGGTCTATGAGCAGGTTTTCAGGCTTCAGATCTCGGTAGATAAGATCAAGTGAGTGAAGGTATTCAAAGGTCAGAACTATCTGGGCGGCGTAGAATCGGGCATGAGGCTCACTGCACCGAAGAAAGACAGACAGACAGACAGATACAAGGTAAATGTACAGAGGTCACTGGGCCTGCACGCACAGTCATTACACAAAAATGAGACGACTGAATAGTTTTAGACGAAGCAGGCCTACAGCGTGTCACGTATCAGGACACTGCTGCCACTGTTTGACGTCATGTCAACTACCCTAAAATAACATAAACCAAACTCAAAATAAACATTACGTGCATGAATCTGCATGTTTTTTTTAATACTGAAAAATCCTTTTATCAGGATGTGTGAAAATAATACTAATACTATTAAAAGTAATAAAAATAAAAAGGCAATATGCAAAAGAACCAATGACTGTTATGTAATGTGTCAGGTGATTATCGAATGGTAATAATTTAAACACGCCGGTTCAAATTGTAATTTAAATATATTTGAAGGAAAAGTGGCAATAAATGAATAACTGGTGAATCTGAATCAGGAAATTCAGCTCGATTCACAGTAGCATATCCATTATCTCTTATTCAAAGCATCAGTCAGTGCTGCAGTCTCTGAGGAAGGCTGCACAGTCAAGAATGAATGCTTTGAATCTTGTAGTGTTGCTATGAAGTGCCTTCAAAAATAAACTATGAATACATTTGAAATGTTTGGCAAGTGACAATTTGGCCTCAATGTTCCCCGTCTAAACTTGACAATGGAGCACAAGGAAGTTAGTCAATGTAGCCAGTAGTTACGTAATATTTATTGCAAAAATAACTGAAATCACTGTCAGCAAAAAGGCAGTGCTTCTCTAGATTTGATTAATAAATCTCTAATCTGGTATTATTTTGAGTATGAGGCTGTTTCAGGATTGCGCGTCATATAGATGATGTGGCACAATTTGTAGTATGATGCTAAAAACAGTAGAAAATAGCAATAAATAGCTATAAATTAAAACAAAATCTAGAATGAATTCAGAAGACAGGTTAAGCTCTTTAAACTAACTGAAAATAATCCAAATTTAAAAACAATAAAGAAGCTTGGAAGGAGTAAGTTTATGCAGCTAGATGAATAGAGAGAGGAGGAAAAAAAACAAAAAACAAAAAAAAACTCACCTAAACCGGCCGATTCTACGTAAGTGAGAGAACATCTCTCCTCCAGGAACATACTCCATTACCATATACAGGTTAGTATTATCCTAAGAACAGAACACACAAAAGAACAGAGCACAAAACCATTGGGATATGCATAATCAAAAATAAAATAAAACAATAATATTGTGAAATAACTCTTAACATCACATGACCCCACTTTATAAACACTAACATCAGTAAGATATTCATATCTCTACCTCATACTGACAGTGTCATTCGCACACAGCACTTTCTGTGTTTTGTTTTTTTACTTATTATTTATTTTTTGGTATTGCTGCTACATGACAGTCATGTACAAGCTGTTTGCACATTCCTCTCTTGCACATTCCTGCTTATCTTAATATTTATCTTATTTCTTACCTTTTTATTTTTTTGTATATTTCCTTGTGTTGTTTTCTATAATATTTGCACTGTCCATGGAGCGGACCTGACTCACATTTCACTACTGGTTATATACTCTCTATATAATTGCGTATGTGACAAATAAAAATCTTGAATCTTGTATATTATTACAATTAAAATAACTGTTTTCTATTTAAATATAAAATAAAATGTAATTTATTCTTGAGATGCAAAGCTGAATTTTCAGCATCATTACTCCAGTCTTCAGTGTCAGAAGTCATTCTAATACACTGATTTGCTGCTCAAGAAACATTTATTATTATAATTATTATTAATGTTGAAAACAGCTGTGCTGCTTAATATTTTTGTGGAAACTTGATACATTTATTCAGGAGTCTCTGGTGAAAAGACAGTTCAGTACAATAGCATTATATCTTTACTGTCACTTTTAATCAATCTTATGTGTGCTTGCCGAATAAAATTGTTAATATCTTTAAAAGAACATCTTACTGACCTGAAACTCATCTAAAAGCTGAAAGACTAAGATATATATTTTTGCTCTATCATCCTTCTCCAAAACAAGCATGCATATACACATCTAGTACCTTGAACGAGTGCTCCAATCGCACAAGGAACGGGAAGCTGACGGCCTGCAGGATGCGTTTCTCATTCAGTGTGTGTTCGATCTGTTTCAGTTTCACCACCTGAAAGACAAGAGAAAATGAGCTCCAACACACAGACATACACACCTTTCAGCGCTGATTCCTCTGAGAATGGCTTACCTTCTGTTTGTCGAGGATCTTCATGGCAAAATGCTGGCCTGATTCTTTGTGCTTGACTAACATGACTCGTCCAAACGAGCCAGTGCCTAGAGTCTTCAACCTCTCAAAATGGTCCAAAGATGCAGTGTTCTGTACAAGAGGAACAGAAGATGAAAACTGTTGGTAAATACCTATTGTTTTTATTTTTTCAGAGAAAAATTTGACTGTTCTTGTATGGTTTATCTAGAGCACATTCAAACTTACTTGACTGATCATTTCACTTATTATCTGAATGTTCACTAACAAGAAGATCTACAGTTTAAGTTTTACGATTTTTAGGAATATGATGAAATACAGCAAATAAATCACATTCATACATCACATTGCACTTGTATTACTTCCTCAGGGTATCTAGGACAAAAGCTGTGTACTGAAAAATCAGAGACTCTGGTGTTCACAAGAAAAACAAACAGCAGGTCAGTTCACCTTGTGTCCAGAAGGGGGCGCAATGAAACTCGCATTAGCTCATTGGTTGATAAAGTGATTGTGTGCAGTGCAGAAAATGAGATTAACTGACCTGTGCTGGGTTCTCCCATTTCTTTAGGAAATCTTCTTTGGCTTTAGCAAGAAACTCCTTAACTGAAAAAGAGGCACAAATAATGTGCGTGTTATTTAATTATGTGCACATCAGAACATCACTGAAGTTAGAGACATGCTAATGTGCAAAAAATGAAAAGAAAAAAAAATCTGATGAGATATTGCCATTAGAATCTGTTAAAATGTCAACAAATAGGACATGTAAAAGGCATGGCTGTATGGCAGTCAGCGTCATCATTTTACAGCCCCTACAACACACTAAAGTCCAGAGTTGCTGTCTACCCTTATTTATGACAGCAATTTACAACATTTCATCAGCTGTGCTGCGTATGAGCTGCTGAAAAGCCTGGGAAGGCTGCTGAGAACTACTACTTTTTCTACACGTCACACTGTATGTACACAAAGCGAAAACATTTCACCCTGAAATAAAATTTTTCTCAATTGCACTATAAAAGCTTTAAAAATACTTAAGCAGTTTGTCAAATATTACCATTGAGGTTTACATTTTTTTACAATTTCATAAATAGGCATTCCAGTATGTTTTATGTATCTAAGTATTTTTTTTTAATGCATGTATTTTTTTTTTTTTTTTTTTAAATGTTTGTTAAATGTATAAATCAGTGGAATTCTACAGACACATTCTGTGCAGGCATGTATATATGAAATGCATGTATACAAAAAAATAAAAATAAATAAAAATAGGTGAAAACCCAAGTTCTGTAATCATTTCTCATCCTTCCAAACCTGTATGAGCTTCTTTCTTCTGCTGAGCACTAAAGAAGATATTCTGAGGAATGTTGGTAACCAAACAGTTGATGGTAGCCATTGACTTACACAGTATACCATACTATGGAAGTCAATTCCTGCCGTCAACTGTTTGGTTACCAACATTCTTCAAAATATCTTCTTTAGTGCTCAACAGAAAGAAAAAACAAAAAACAAAACTTGGGACAACTTAAAAGTGAGTAAATGTCAACAGAATTTCCAATTTTGTGTGAGCTATCCCCTTAACTTTCAATGCATTTACATCTTACGTTGATTGTAATTTTTAATTTTTTTAACAGATAAACACCCTGTCAAATTCAAGTATTAACTGTTTACATTAGGGCTGCACGATTGATCAAATGCAATTTTTGGCATGATTTTTCATGTTTGGAAAGATGTTTGATGCCTGTTACTTTTTTAAATGCATGTTATAAGCGACTCAAACTCGCAGTGCTTTCAGATGGAGCAGCATTTACTACACAGAGCTGTAGTTCAATGACAAGCTGCGCATAACCGCTTTCATAATCGCAGACTGATTTAATCGCGTGATAATGAAATCGTCTTCGATTATGAAAGCTGTTATGCGCAGCTTGTCAGTGAACTACGGCTCTAGTTAGTACATGCTGCTCCATCTGAAAGCATGGCGAGTTTGAGCCGCTTATAATGTGCATTCGAAAAAGCAGCATGCGTCAAACATATTTCCAAACATGCGAAGCATTTATGAACCTCTTGGCTAATAAAATACCACATTTAATAACATGTTTTACTCCAAACTCACTTAGCATTGCATTATAAATATACTTTATGATAAAAATTATAAGAAGAACAACTCAGATAGCATATATGGATTTAATATATATTGTCGTAGTCCTGTGTTATTCATGTTGAATCAATGAAAGCAGTTCAATCTTCTGGGGCATTTTTGGAGTTTCAGCGCGAGCGTGCCCTCTGGCCTTTGGATGGAGATTTACTACTGATCACAGAACCGTGCTTCACTGACAAGCTGTGCATGAAAATTGCAGCTTTTGCCTAATTTCGAATGCGATTTAATTTCGATTAATCGTGCAGCCCTAGTTTATATACACTTTCTGCAATTTTATGTTAGGAATAATGCAAAAGTGTATATGGGTTGTTTTCTTGAAGAGACATACACACTGGAAGGTTTTGTCCAGATTGGTTTAAATTCCAGGGCAAAGTTAAACTAGCATCTCCATTATATATAAATTTAAGTTCCCTACCACAAAAAAACAAAAACAAAAAAACACCACCACCACACAAGCAAGCTCAAAACCATTTTTCATCATGTTTGTTGAGTGTTCAGAGCCTGTGGCAATCACTCACACTGGCTGTTCGTGGTAGACCCTGTTCTAATTTCCACTGTTGTTAAAACCACATCGACTGAGCTCATGTTATCTAATACTTCCTGAGCCCATCATGACAGAACAACAGCTCAGATCCAGATCAATATCTACTGACTCTCTCTCACTTCATATTTCTCTCGCTGTGTGTGTGTGTGTGTGTGTGTGTGTGTGAGTGAGTGAGAGAGAGTGAGAGAGAGTGAGAGAGAGGAAAGTCACAGCATTATAATTTCTGCTTCGGAAACAGTGAGAAAGAATTAAGTCAGAAATAAGGTATCAGGTGAGCACACAAATGAAGTACTACTGTTCCCCTATTTTCTTTATGGGGTTGTGTGGGAACGTTCAGATTACAGGCTCTTCCTCATTCCACACTACCAGCGCTCCCTCTGGGGAAATGCAAGCTGTCGCAGCTGCTGAGAAGATCCAACTGTTGCAACTGCTGCGCCCAGAGGAGGCATCCAAAGAAACGCAGTGCAATTGCTGCCATTGAGGAATCAACTGCAGTACACACCCACATGAAGCAGTCTCAAAGTGCAATGCTTTTAAATCCGAAGTAGGGGCATTAAACGATCTCTTTCTGTGGTGAAAGAGGCAGACGCCGTAGAGTGAGGTTAGTCACGCTCAAATCTACTGCCATTATCTCCAATCCACAGGCTCCAGGCAGACACACACACAGAGAGAGAGAGAGAGCGAGAGAGAGAGAGAGAGAGAGAGAGAGAGAGAGCGAGAGAGCGAGCAAAAGCCTCACCCCACAACTTCCCGTCAATTCCCCTGCCTTATTATCTCTGAGAGAGATTCAAGAGTGTCTCTCTCACAAACGCAGTGGTTGATGGGTGCACACACTCCAGGATCATATTTCTACTTCGTTTAGATAATCTGTAAAGGAACTACAGTAGATAGAGACAGGGCAGAGGACAGTGTCCAAAGTTCACCTCAACTTGATGCTGATCCAACGGCTCCATAAAACCGTGCAACAAAATGTGCTCGAAACAGATTCAAAACAAAGGTCAGGCCTCAGCAGCTACACCATGCAAACAACCCAAAAGAAAAATCAAAGAATTACAACAGCCATGCGTAAAAATATCTCTGCTACAATTTCATAAATGGCTCAGGATATGAATGATCCTTGCCTTTGTGTTGGCTTCCCTAACAAATGGGTGCCATGACTACTGGAGGGAAATAACCAATTCCCACACAAAGTTAGCCGTGCCCTTACCGTCCACTAGGAGCGTGGGACCCTCCACTCCTCCTCCACCACCACTGCTACCTCCCTCTCCTCCTCCTCCTTCCACTGATCCTGAAGAACGAGATTCCCGCTTCCCACCATGCCTCCTGGAGCTTTTTCGGTCACACATGGGCCCTGCCGAGATGGTTCCTCCTTTCTCCTCTTCCTCACAGCATCAGGCTCATAGCCCTATGCCTCTTCCTAAGAGGTCCTGGCACACTTGACCCTTGCATCCACTTTAGGTGTGCTTTCAACGCTCCTTTTGTCTCCAAGTGTGGCCAATGATTGAGTCTGCTCGAGTGCCGAATGCTGAACTAAAGCCCTCGCTTTCTGCAGCTCCACTGTGCGGACATCACCCTGGTAAATCAATCCCCCTCATGCTCCGTTTGTATCAATATTTATTCTGTACACAGTGCCATTCCACTCACCCTCAAGTGGAACACACATGCCTAAAAAGCAAGCACATACACAAACACACGCACTACATTGATTCAAATAGGAACCTGGTCGCTTAGGAGAGGGGCAAACCTATAATAGCAGTGTCTCATCTAATGAGAAACATGGCTAAATAAACAGATAGTGTGGTAATTTAAATGTTAACGTTTTAAAAATGGAGAAATTAGGGTCAGAAGGACTCCAGAGTCTGGAAAATTTAAGAGGGCATAAAGGGTACTGAATAAAGTTGGTCCTTCAAACCCTGGAACTGTCCTCTAGTGGACAGAGTCCACAATTGATTAGTCAGATCAATCAGTGTGGCCCTCGGCTGCTGTTGCTCCCTCTGACGCACACCAAAGGGGGTCGGTGAGTGGTGCATTGACAGCAAAAGCCCCGCTGGTTCACAAAAACACACACACACATATCTGAGAGCAGCACTCATTTGCAGACAGTGCAGCCCCAGGCCTGGCATTTCAGCCTCTTTCAGGGAATAAATGCAGTGGCAGAGCAAGAGTAAAGCAGAGACACAGGAAGAGTCAGGGACAGATGGATTTAAAGACTGAGCCAGATCCAGCCACCCTGGCCAGGTGGAGACGCAAGGGACAGTGACACCTTTGGTAAGTCTCTCCCTCCTCCATGACCTCATTTCTCAAGACTGTAGGTGCTGCTCTAGTCTAGGTATAATCTCTTTTCAGCTCTCAGATACTTGGCACGTTTCCACGGGCTGACTTTGTGGATACAGAGTTGGTAAAGGTTGGGTATTTTAAGCAAATATCCATGTGCCCTGTTGGGAATTTTAAAAATAAGACAGAACAGTCGACCAAAGAAAATGCGGGAAAGTTGACAAAAAGGACTGAATTATCATATGCCTGTAAAACATGCCAAACTGCAAATCAAATGCTTGTAGAGTCTGACTCTACAGTCATCAAAAAGAGTGGATAAGCGCTGCATGAACAGGTAATGCCGTTAGCATTAGTTCGTAATTCAGACTGGCAGGAATAGCAGAACACTGGGACCCCGACAAAGTGGGACACACTGACAGGTTTCCCAGGAGACAGACAGCCAGCTTCCCTGGAACTCCTGTATGACGCAGCCAACACCAGGCAACAGCACAAACATTAGAAGATGAATAAAAAGGGCTTTGTACCCAGGATCTGTGTGTCGGCAGCCCCACATCAATCCACGAAGCACAGCGAGAGGTGCTAATCTAAACTAGCTCTCCATATCACCCATGACTTATATATACAACATAGTTTCTGTTAAACCCAAATCTCTTTTTGATCTCATTATAAAAAACAACTATAATTCGTGCTCAGCCAACATGGGTTTTCAAGGGCAATATTAACATCCAGAGAGCAGGATAATCAAAACAATGACATTTAATGGAAATGAAACCAAATTTAAACAACATTTACTTAAATGTAAAAATGAACTGCTTATCCTCCATTGGCTAGACCTTAAATGGTCAAGTATCAGTCTGGTTGATATATTATTATCCATAATCAACTGTGAAGTATTCGAGATGATAATCGGTTGATCTCACACACTCATTTTGAAGGCAGGCCAGCACTTCCCGATAGATCAGATGGGGAGGTAAAACCTTTAGACATGCAGGTTTCTCCGCCCCCTTTGCTAAGCTCCACCTTCCACAGTTATGTCCAAACACTCACTGTGCCAGCAGCCTTAACCCACATAAAGCCTCAGGTCAATCACTCACTCCAGCAAGAGGCCTCTGACTCATCCTGAGACTGGTAGTAGCTGCCCTCCCCACCGCTAGAGTCTCCAAGACAGGGACCGGCCCGCTGGAACAACCTCTCTGCTAACCTCTGCAGCCCTGACATGGTAGACAGCCGTGAAAATAAATGTGGCGTAGAGGTATCCGACTTTGTAAGGCTGCGTTTCCAAACTCTTTTTGCAACACAAGAGTTGGGGTCACTTCTTGCATGAGACTCTTCTATTTTGACCTCTCTGAGGATTCAGGACTCAGGGCAAGCAGGGCTGAACCTTCTCCGTTTCCTTGCCTTCCTGTGCTGGGCTCACACACCCTGTTTCCTCCCGTGGGCTTCCTTGAACAGTCAGGGACTTCTGTTTCCACTACAGCCCACCTTGGCGTTAACCCTTACTGTTGTACCTTGATCTGATCAACAGCACTGTCTGCCATGTCGTCCTCTCTTGTCTGTGCACACGGTAAAATATGGCCCTCCCTGGCCCGGGGCCCCGGATGGCAGCCAGCACCTGTCTCTGGGGATCAGGGCGGTCCACCGGCGATGGAGCAGATATGGATGTGAAGCATGGCATGAATAAAGCCCCCCATTCCGATCAGGGGAGGGAGTGCTAAAGCCCACCGTGAAGAAAAGCACTCCATTTTTGCAACTGAATGTATCAAGCATATTCAAATGACATGCAGTCACATGCAAATAGAAATCCACTCTTCACACATAGCTTCTAGCAGCAGCATGCCACTGAGATCCATTCCACACATATCTGTTTCACCGACACCCACTACGCCTTATGCAGGCTGGGCTCGAAAGGGGGCTTGAAAGGTTTTTGACTTTGGAACAAACTGTGCATCAACTATGGCAAAGAACTTGTATACTGGATAGATGACAAATAACATGTACTTGAACTTTTTTCCAACATCTTTTGGGTTTAAACCGTGTATGAATATGAACAGTTCACTGAAAAGAAAAGACAACAAAATTTACTTGGCTTCATGTAATTTCAAATCAGTTTGCTTTTTTCCCCATTATGGTTTTTCATCATGATTTTTCACCATTTTAGCTTTTTTTCAGTTCAGTAAAATATGCATGACAAATTAAATGACAAAAGTAGTCACACAATATGATTTCATAAAGATAAAGTGTTATTTAACTAGGCCTATATAATAACCCACTAAATGATAAGCTCCTTCAATAGGATTCTTCTTCATATTGTTTCACGATTTTCTGTCCACTAACACTTTCTAACACTTCAAGCTGATTTGGGTGGGTAGGTCTTATGAAAATTCTTAAGATATTCTTTCATCCAGATTTTTATTTAATTGGGGGGGGATTCAATAATAAACAGCCATGTCATAATTTTATGTAAGCATTATTGGATAATCCAGTAAATTTAATGAAATGAGCCTCAACATTTATTTATTTCTTCTTTTCTGTAGGAACTTATTGGATGCCAATAAAAAGTTATGATTAAAAGAATTACATTAGACATAACAGCAAACAGTATCATAAAACAGAAAATTCAGAATAAATTCTGACTGGATGAATCAAGTTGAACACCTATGTCAGATGAATTTTACTTTGAGACTTCAAAACAACTCAACTCTGTTATGCAAACATAAACAGCTGTGTCATGTGACAAACACCCCTTAGTAAGTTCTACCTTGCTAAATACGTTGTTCACTTCATGTTACCCAATCGTTCTCACATGTTAATAAGGTAAAGCAGACTTGGTGCTTGCTATGTTGTCAGACATGGTAAACAGCATAGCAAAGTCGCTACCAGGTGAAAATGTTCTGCTGTCGCACTTTGTATAGAGAGAAAAAAAAACAAAAAACACAAAAACATGCCACCCATCCCTAGCGGCCAAAAAGCGCTTATAAAATGATGGACTATCCTGAAGACATTTGATGCTGCGATTCAAAACTCACACAAGAAAGCAGAATCAAAGCAAACCTTTGCAACAGGAAAAGAGAGAAAGCAAAGAGACTACATCGCCTGAAGATGCAGACAGAAGGCCACACACAAAGTGGTCTTGTTCATAACAGTGGTCATCACATGACGTTCAAGAGACTGTTCAGCGTCAACACTCCAGGCTGGATCACACAGGCTGCATCATATGACCCCGCCTCCATGACTTTACCAGCCCAGACCTCCTTGCATCAGTTCCCAAGTGCTCTCTGAAGACTCCTGGCAGGCCTTTGTTTATGTTTCGGGTCCTCTTCACTCACATCCCCCTCGTAAATACAATTATTGCTGGTTTGACCTGTGGGGTCAGAGATTCCTTTCTCATGAAACCCACTGTGGCTGCTGAATTACTGCTCCTTTCCTCAGCTGTTCCTGGAACATGCTTCCATTTATGAAGATATGTAATCATCGTCACGCAATGAAGTTCAAATGGGCGAGGACATCAGGCTTTTCAGCTTAGAGATAAATTCGATTTATTGAGGGATGGAATCAACCGATATCTAAGAAGAGAACTGCACCTATGAAGACTGCCTGTGACTTTTATAGTTTAACGGCAGTTCATAGTTTCAACTGCCAAATTAATGAACACTAAGTTTGAGCGCTATAGTTCTAACTCTTACAGCTGTTGTTCTCTAATAATAGTTATAATAGTAATAGGACATGGCAAGTAGGCAATTCACAAGTAAACAATAAGCAAGAGTACATTTTTCTTGCATCTCTTCCTTGCGAAATCTACTTTTACTTTTCCAAAGAATAGCACATGGACTTCTTGCAAAGACTAAGGAATACAGTTTTAAAATTAAAAGCTCTTTGTTGGCATCCATGGCTCCATGAAGAATGTTCCATTGGTTCCATGGAAACTTTACATTGTGGAAGTGGAAAGACATTCTCTGAGTTGTTCTTCACACCAAGGCAAAAAAAAAAAAGTTCTGTTCACTGAGAGGTTCTTTGAGGAACCCAAAATGGTTCTTCTATGGCATTGCTGTGAACCCTTTGGAACCATTATTTTTAGTGTAGTTTACTTTGTGTCTTTTGCGGAATACAAATAAAGTTTCAAGCCGACAAGCAAAATAACTTGTGCACAATATTAAAAGTACTTTGAAGACATAGGATAGCTTGGTCTGACAAACAGACACAAATTTAAGTGAATATTATTAGAAATTCTTGCCTTCTACCACAGCTCTCATTCACACTTCCAAATATTCTAGCTTAGCACTATAATGCAACATGAAAAACCAATGGCACTTGGCATAACTGATGTTAAACCTAGCACAGTGTCTTCATGTGGCATACTTGAATACAGCCCCCTGTGCAACGACAAATGTAATCTGAGATCTGTGACAGAGCCGAAGATTATCAGTGAATAAAGAAGCCTCCAAGACTTATGGACTAGATTCATGTTGCTTTCTGACATCTATGGAAATTAACAGCCTTAGGTGTCCATTCGCTGTATGGAGCAGCTTGGACATACTTCAAACTATCTTTCATGTTCATGAAAGAAAGAAATGTACACAGGTTTTGAATGACATTAGAGTGAGTACATAATAACAAAACTGTATTTTTGGGTGAACTATTTCGTGCAAAAAAGAAATATGCCTACATTTGTTTTCCTGCTTTAACATAGACACAGAATGAATGCATTTGGCAAGCAAACAAAAAAAAAGTGTCCTAAAAGATTCATGGCTTGTGCAACATAATTGCAAGAGGCTGGAGAGATTCACCAAAACTTCCTGACAATCTCAAGTGTTTACACAAAAGAATCCTTGAAAACACTTCCCTAGATTCACTCACAAGCCATGTCTCATGCAGAAAACACAAACCCATTTTCATATTTTTGCTCTGCTGTATCAAGCATGCTTAACTGAGTGACGTCTCAGAGCAGCTATAATATCCTCTAAATCTAGAAGGTATTGATGTTTGTCAAGAGATCATTAAATGGATATGACTAGTTGCAAGGGATGTGTACAATCTGAATGTGAAAATATTGTTTTGCGATTTGTTTGATTTCCAGACTCACTCTCAGTGTCATAATCAAGGACACCTCAGGTTTGACAATCACATTCAACTGTAACATCTCATAGATGTCAGTGAAAGTGACTTAAGAGGGCAGGCCTTTATTAGGAGATCAAATATGATCCTGAGATACGTAGGAAAAGTAAAAAAAAAAAAAAAAACATAATTCAGTAACAATCAAATTGCTATTAACACCTTACGACTTTTCTCCTGTGGATCACAAAAAGAGAGGTTATTAACTGACAATCCCTCAGTCACTATATTTGTACATATTTTGAAAGCTAACGTGACACTGTCATCTTCCTTTGAGCTTCACAGAAGAAAGTCATACAGGTTTAGAAGGACATGAGTGTGAGTAAATAGCAGTTTTGTCATTTTGGGGTGAACTATACCTTTAACTATGATGTCAGATCATGTTAGGCATTCATTCAATGGAAATGAATGGCCACGATCAGTTCAGGCAGGCGGTTCACTATGCTTTGAAACCCAGCCTGAGTGTGACTAATTCAAGTAAACACACAGGCACTTACCGCTCTCCATCTCATTGCCCTTGTTCTTGGCGGTGGGCGCGTTGCCCATGATTGCAGGCCAGGTATAACAGATCTAAATCGACTTTTCTGTACGCCAACTGTCTTCAGACTCCGTCCCCTTACTGCTCATACGATTTCTGCGTCCGTTACACTAGCTATGTCTGATCATAACTCGCTGGATCACAGTATGCTGTCAGATCACATAAAGTCCGGAGGTTGATAGTAGCTGGTTAGTTGGTTAGCTAGCTAGCGAGCGAGCGCTAGCTAGCTAACAGTAGCTGTCTGGTTGCAGTGCTTCGGGCTTGGTAACGTCTCTCAGCTCTCCTGGGTCGGGTCGGGTCGGATCCGGTCCACTGAAATAGCACGAAGAGCCCGTCTTCTTCCCCTTCTCTCGCTCTTCTTCCTCGCTCTGCTAACCCTCAGCGAGGCCCTCGACTTTCCTCTTGAGCGCCACAAGCCCTTGTTTTCACCGTCCCCGCGCGATTCCTGTCGCAGCACGCCGACTTCGCCGTACCTTTTCGGTCGCGTGATCGTTTGCTTGTTTATGTTGATGAAGCAATTCGGTCGTGTGCACTATGTAGTTCGCATAATTCGACAGTCAGACCCCTTCCATTAATCCTCTATCCACAGCTACAGGGAACTCCTGCTTCAGCGAGACCTACGCGATGCCCATTGGTCGTTATGCTTGTGACGTGATAGCAGAGCGCGCAGCTGATTGGACAAGAGCTCAGCAATCCAACGCAGGGAGAGCGATGATTGGCCAACCGATATCTGTCTGTAGGATTTTATCCCACCCCCTCAAACGGACAAATAACGTCATCTATTTTCATTTCAATAACACAAGTTTCTCTGTTCGCTTTCCGTCTTTGTAAACGGGCGCGGTGTTTTGCTTTCTCAACACAGCATCGGTTTCATTCATAATCCTTTGATGATCCTCTGCGGTGTGTTTCTTAGCGAAATGGCCGCGCAAACCCCTCCCGCTAGACTAATCCGTGATCTGTATGACGTCAAGACAGTCTATTTTTAGAAAGTTGGTCAGAATTTGAAAACGCGAACACCCTACGTCTACGGAATATTAAAACGAGGTCTGTCTTCTGCAAAACAACAAAACAAAATCATATACGCAGGTATATGCATTGCATTTCGGTAGCTCATGCGCCTGCTCGGTTGCAACGAACGGTTTTGTCGTGCAGGACACGGAAAACGCAGTTTTGTGATGCACATGTATGAACAGGTTGCATGATTTACTGTGCATCCCTAGCAACCGCAAATGCATTAATAATGCCCTGCAGTAACATAAAGAGGAGCAAAACCCACAGTGTGACATCGATGCTAATTAAACACCGATTTAGAAATTAAAAAAAAAAAAAAAACACTACTTTAGGTCGTCACAAATGCTGCAATAGTCCATGTTGCCAAGCAACAACAAGCAAGCGGCTTGTGTCACTCCAAACATGAACTCCTGCATAATGCAACATAAGAGCTTTTTTATGAATGAAAAGGCTGCACAGCTGCATCCACTCTGTGCACAACGCAAATCAAAGTAAAACAACTTCAATGACCATTATCAGGTAACAAAACATTTATTTAATTGAGAACTGGCATACAAAAAAAATACACAGATATATACACAATATAATAAAGTCCCACCTACAAAAATATTGTCCGCTGCAACCTTTTACAAAAGTATTGCTGATTGCGTCTGTTAAATGAATAATGCATCTGACATCTTATCTGCTGAGCTGATCTTCCATCCCCTTTCGGTTTGAGAAAGGATTGGTTTTGGATCAAAAGGTTGATGGCATTAGATGCAGCACATCCTAATACCTAAATCATGTCTTAGATTCATGACTCACCAGCTCTCCATTCATGTTTCGAAATGAAAAGCAAACATGTTTATTGCATACCGAAGGATTTGCCATATTCTGCACACCACTGATTTGTTTCAAATAGGTGTGACAACTGTAACAAAATGAGATAAACATTTATTTCTGATGTGTTTGAATAATCCCGCCTCTCCTCCACAGTGTCCAGGTTGACCTGAGCTCACGGATGAGCCTTGAGATGTGAGGATTATTCACAGGAGCCTGCGTCACTACAAACAGTCCATGGAGTTGTCTGGCACCAGTCCGAGTGGAGTTGCTTTTCCCGGAGTGCAGGATGGGGGCAGCATGGCGTTGGGTGCAGGGTCCACGTTCTCTGAATCCTCCATTTTCTCAGCACATCCCTCCCAGTTGATGTGAAATCTGGTTACACGTGGGTTGGAAGCCAGAATGTTCCTCTGGAGCTGAAAGCAAGCAGATAAAAATGGCTTTGAATACACACCTTAATTTTACAGGGATGAAAAAGGAGACAATAATACAATCTGTAAAATATATCATCTTTAAAATGTTTAGTTACAATCAATTTTAGCATGTTGTCTCAGGCCACATTCACATTTTTGTTTTAATGGAACTCATTCAATATTTATGAAAGCCTGTGTCTGGTACAGAATTAAAAATTAAGGGTAATTGCAACTTTATAGCTGGTGTTTTTCATGCAATTCTGAGATGTAAGATATAAATTTACAATTGCAAGACTAAAGTTAGAATTGTGAGATTATTTTTTTTTTATTATTCAGTGGCAGAAGCAAGCTTCTGTAAATTTAACTATAAAATAATTTTAAAAATAATAATTAACTTTGTTATTATTCTTTTTTAGTTTATTACATTTGATAAATTAAACCAATAAAGAATAATAAAAAAAAAACCCTCAAATTCACACTGCTGTTTTCAATGGAACGCATTCAATGACAATGCAATAATAATAATGATAATTTTTATTAGTAGTAGTAGTATATTTGTATTAAATTACATCAATTAAACCAAAAAAGTAATATATTACTATAGTAGTAATAATAACACTGTTATTATACAAATACATATTTAATATTTTTCTATTTATTTTACAAAATGTTATTTTGTTCATTGAAATCCCAAAGCACTAACTTTGTTACAGTGACCCTCAATAGTCCACACCTTTTTTTGCACCAATTTTTATCAGAATTGCTACTAAGGAGTGGTATTATGCACTACTCAAATAAACTGTAGTTTTATTTTGACATTTTATTCAAATAATACTGAAGATACCTCTAAAACTATTAAAACCCAATGAAATGTCTTTACGAGTACAGTGTTCTTTCTTGTATTGCCATACACCATATGAAACACCACGGTGGGGCCAGATATACTGAAGAACTCATCTGTTTTTAAAACAACCAACAGCCTTTTGTTTACGTAGCAGCCATTAATGATGGTTGGTTTTCAACTTAATATTGCTAGTCCAAGCCTATTAAGCCTATTCCCTATTATGAATTGACTGAATTGTAGAAAATTGGATGTTGCAAATTAAACAGAAGCAGATCAGAGTGCAAGACTGGTTGCTGGAGAAAAGGGATTGAAACATGTCAGGCCATTGGACAACCTTGCATGAATGTTCTTGATTAAAGATTATAAGGGCACATGAAATTAAAACAAACAAACAAACAAACAAACAAACATGGATTTGCATGGATAAATCATTTACCATAAATACTGCAACTTTCTATTCAATTTAAAAATTGTCAATTTTGATTTCATGGTGACTTTAAGGGGAGGGACAAACGTATTCTAAAGTAGACATGTGCAGGTATTCGGTAATGCATATATCAGGATAATGAATATGCACAATATTGTTATTATGGGCACTTCAAAATACCGAGAATAATTATTTATTACAAATTATTCAGATTTTTGAATGCATTTTAAGAATACTTTTCTCATCAACTGGTTAAACGCACAACACCTCTGTAAGCTGCATCAAAGAGCGTGTGCGCTCTGATGTAAACAAGCACGGATGAGGAGCACATGGCTGAACATGTGAAGAAGACGTGCTGAATGAAAGCCACATTCACTCTCTGACAGCAGATGGCGCTGAACAGCAGAATGCAGTCGTTACCCCGGAAACCCCATAAACAAAGCAGCTACTTTCTAAAATGTATTTAAATGATTTAAATAGCATTCAGATTTTTGTATTTGCAGTAGTGTTCATCACAGCGCCAAATACTTTAATATTTAGACTCAATAGGCTATTTATTTTCAAACTTTTTTTACATTTTAATCTGGACAACAACATGCCCTAGATATTGTTTGAAAGTGTTTTGATTCTTTATTGTTCAGTCACACTTTACATTAGGGTTTCATTAGTTAACATTAGTTAATTCATTAGTTAAACTCCCAATGAAAAATTCTTCCAAACATTCATTAATCTTAGGTAATTCCAATATTTAATAACACATTGTTAAAATCAAGTTTCAACTGTCATTTTTTTTTACATACGTGTAGCTAAATTCAATTTGAAATGTAATATGCAAAATGGCAATGCAATATGTAAAATGGCAATGTATTTCTGTATTTAAATTTACATTTTCCCATTCATATGTGCAACATTTAGTGCAAAATGAAAATGAAAATTCAATTATATCATTTAAATTTGCCATTTTCTACACTAGTTTTAATATGCAAATTAAAAACATATTTTAAAGCTTTATAAGTTGCAAAATTAAAATGAAAATGTATTACCCAAATTGATTAGATATGTTTAACATGTCCAAGCAAAAACTGTAGCAAAATTATCATTTAAATGCTGTTTTTCCTAAATGCATTTAGACTTAGGGGTAGGACACTTGGGATTGCATTTTCATCGTGAGACTGTGGGATAATTGTAGCAAAATTCAATGGGAGTTTCAAAATGCATTCTGAGCCAAAGGTGCAACAAAAGGGTAGCAAAACGGTGATTTAAATGTCTTTTATTTTTCTTAAATGCACTGACATGTACATATGTTTCAATTGCATTATCATTAAATACCCCGCGATGAATATAGTTTAAGTCATTGTGGATTTGAAAACGCATTCCGAGCCGAGCACGCCCCCTAGCTGTCAATCATTACATCAAGGCGGGGCTCAGCAACAGGACGCACGATAGGACAATATTCACCATTAACCAAACGCTTTTCACCTGCCTGAATATCTCTCACCGTTTACACTCGGATTGATGCACATAAGCAAACAGACAGTGCTATTATACACTTATTTACTACCTTACCTGATATTTTATTACTCTTTTATTTTTAATCCGTAAAATAGTGCGTGTTCCGTGGCACCTGAACAGGGACGTGCAGAGAGTTCCTCAGGGGCAGGGGCATTTTTTCAAAATGATTCATGAGTGCCCCTCTCAGACAAATATCAATGATATTGTGGACAATAAAAAAAAATGCATTTGAATTCTAATTAACATGATAATGTGTACAATAGGGATGTGCCCGAATAGCGAATCTGTATTCGGAAATGCACGGAAAACGAATAATGCGTTGTACAGAGCCACAAAAGGGACATGGTTAGCCGCTTGCTAGCAGTTCCCTGTTACATTACAGTAGCCTACATAAAATTTCACTTACCATATAAACAGAGAGAGGTAAGGAGAGATGAACGATAGGACGATGTTGAATGATTTGCAGATCCTGAGCACCGATGACAAACATCTAATCTTGTGAAATGTGTGGTAAGTAATGGCGCTCCGTAGTACAGGCTACGTGTGATCGCGAATCTCAAAAGTGAAAGTAAAAAGCAAACGCGCACTCATGAGTGATTTCGATTTCCTGCATATTAATAACGGCACCCTGATGCCCGCAATTTATATACAGGATAATTACCCAATGATATAATTGTGAGAGAAAGCACTGAAATATATTTTTCTCATATATCTCGTATATCTTGTATTTATTCCCTTTACGGTTGCCGTAGTACACACCTTTACCATTCCGAATACCGTATTCGGATTCGGGCACATCCCTAGTGTACAAAATGGTAACTAATCGCTCAAAAGTCAGGAAATTCCTATTTATTTTTACATATCTGTCAAATCTGAGGAGTTGCTCTGGGTTGCGTGCATTTTGCTTGACTTATATACTTACTTATATTCCACAGTCTGTTCAGAAACCAGCCATATATGGTTCTTTCAGTGAGTGGGTCGACGGAAAGAAAAAAATAAACCAAACAATATTTTGAACGTTTTTTTCATCAATAATCGAAGCTAGTGTGTCGATTTAATTAAAAATCCACATATTATATATTTTAGAATATTAGGCTACATACTTCATCAATGCCCTTTTGTCATTTATAATACACCAACCAATCATGATCTGGCTGAAGTTCAAATTTCATTGGACAATAATGAGAAGTGGAGCGGTCATTTTCCGTTCTTATTCATAAATCGGGTGAAAATGACATGGGACAGACGAGCTTATTTGTGAAGCGATCTGGATCTGCGGTTTGTCTCATTTTATAAGTCAAATTACATCGCTGGGAAAACAGATGCTGAATGACTACAAAAGCACTGCACAAAACAAAAGTTGTAATAATGGTAATCAGTAGGCTATTCAATTCACTTATATTTATGTATGATATCCTACACCGTTTACTATTTGATGAAACTCTCATAGTTAATGAAGCCCAAGTGCCACCTACAGGCCTATTATGTGAAGTGTAGGCTGGCGAAATGGTGACGTGAAAGGACTTTATTATATTACCATTTTTGATAATTATGCAGCATTATGAAAGTGTCTTATGCTCATCAAGCCTGCATTATTTGATCAAAAATACAGAAAAACTGTAATATTGTGAAATATTACAATTTAAAAGAATGTTTTTCTATTTTAATATACTTTAAAATATAATTTATTTCTGTGATTCAAAGCTGAATTTTCAGCATCATTACTCCAGTCTTCAATGCATGGTCCTTCAGAAATCATTCTAATATGCTGATTTATTATCAATGTTGGAAACAGTTTTGCTGCTTCATTTTTTGCTTTTTATTTTTATTTATTTATTTTGGAACCTGTGATACTTTTTTGGGGTTCACTGATAAATAAATTTGAAAAAGAACAGCATTTATTCAAATTAGAGATATTTTCTAACAATATCGAGCTTTACTATCACTGTTTCTATCAATTTAACAAATCCTTGCTGAATAAAAACTAATTTCTTAAAAAAGAAAAAAAAAAGAAAAGCCCCACCTTGGTATAATGATTGACAGCTAGGGGGCATGCTCGGCTCGGAATGCATTTTCAAATCCACAATGACTTAAACTATATTCATTGCGGGATATTTAATGAAAATGCAATTGAAACGTCATATATGTAAGTGTCAATGCATTTAAGAAAAATAAAAGACATTTAAATCACCATTTTGCTACCCTTTTGCTGCACCTTTGGCTCAGAATGCATTTTGAAGCTCATTGCATTTTGCTACAATTATCACGCGGTCTCACGATGAAAATGCAATCCCAAGTGTCCTACCCCTAAGTCTAAATGCATTTAGGAAAAACAGCATTTAAATGATAATTTTGCTACAGTTTTTGCTTGGACATATTAAACATATCTAATGAATTTGGGTAATACATTTTAATTTTAATTTTGCAACTTATAAAGCTTTTAAAAAAAAATTAATTTGCATATTAAAACTACTGTAGAAAATGGCAAATTTAAATGATATAATTGAATTTTCATTTTGCACTAAATGTTGCACATATGAATGGGAAAATGTAAATTTAAATACAGAAATACATTGCCATATTACATATTGCATTGCCATTTTGCATATTACATTTCAATTGAATTTAGCTACACATATGCTTCCATACAAATGTGGCTTTTGCTCATTGTTAATGTTAATGCATTAACTAAGTTTAACTAATGAGATCTTGTAAAGTGTTTACCTATTGTAAAGTGATACCTATTGGTCTTTTAATTCTTTTGCACTTTAATCTGTGTAATTTTTAACTTTATAAATGTTTTGTGTATTGCTTTATCCTATTTAAATGTTCAGATATTTTTGTTATAAGCAAAAGGTTATTAAACCTGTCATACTGTATTATGACGACACTTTTTTGCAACTAAATTTCAATACTGTGATAATACCATATACCGTGAAAAAAAGAATTAGCAATTAATCGCAATATGAAAATTTGATAGCGGCATATCCCTATTCTAAAGTGCATTTTTGGACAACAATTTATAATGAAACTTGTGAGTGCAAGAGGAGATATCATTTTTTGTTTCATTTTTGTGTTATGCATGTTTTCTATAGCTATATATAGAATACAGAAGGATGAAAAGCTGCAAACTGTAAGAAACATGGTGACATACCTGTCCATAGTCAGGTTTGAGGGGCGGGTTCTCACGTAGCTCAGTGTCTGTGTACTCATTGTTAACATAGTAACCGATGCGTATAAACTCCTGTCCTCTGTATGTGCATGTGATTAGAGCAACAGTGACACCCACAGCATCACTCTCAGGTATTAGGGTGGGGTTTGGAGCGTCCGCCTGTTGCATTAAAGACAAAAATACCATAACAGAAAGTAATGAGAGAAAGAAAAGTGGTACTTAGAATACATGCATTAATACAGTGCACTAATACCCCTTTTCTATCAAGGCAGTTCCAGTGCTGGTTCGGAGCCAGAGCCTAGTTTCAAACCAGTTCTTTGTCTTTCGACACCCAAAGCACCAGCTCTGAACCAGGAAAACCGGTTCGTAGGTAGCACCAAAACATTGCTGGGCTAGAAGGAAGAACCGTTGCGTCAGGGGCTGGGGGCGGGGTTACCGTGACCAACAAGACGACAGAAACTTTTGACCGCCATATTTGAAATAGCAGCTAAACACGAACACGTTGGGTTCGCCGTGTTTGGATGCCGATGTAGGTTCGCAAAGTCATGAACATCAATAGCAACGCAACGTCCGCCATTGTTGATAGTGTGTTTAGGCTTGTTCGGGATGAATCGGCGCTGCGCGGACCGTTCGGTGCGAGGCATCGGGGTGCTGCGGGAGCGACTGGAAAGCAGACGGCTCTTTATGCTTTTGGATCGCTTTCGCGGTGCTTTAGTGTGTTGTGTGGCGATCGATCGATCGGTCTGCGTGGCGCCAATGCACCTCAAACAAGTCTGTTGTGTTTGGCGCTGCCGCGGTCGCGCTAGTGAACCGAAACATGAAACGTATTCAGTGACGTAAGACCTGGCTCTGTATTGGCTCTCTAGTATGTGGAAAAGCAACCGGTTCTTAAAGGGCCCGCCAGTTGAACCAACTAAGAACCGGCAATAGCACTGGCTCTGAACTAGCACCTGGTTCCTGCTGGTGGAAAGGGGGTATAATTAGCTTTTTGTGTGTACATTTAATACAGAACAACATTACAGGAATAGTTCACCTATAAAGGAACCACACTCATGTAGTTTCAAATGTACAACACAAATATGATAGCTAAACCTACTTTTGTGCTGCATAGAAGAAAGTTACATAGGTTCACATAAATTAGTAACTTACAATTCTGAGTGAACTACCCCTTTAATATTAGTCCTCTCATTGTATTTTTATGAGAGAACCTGAGTTTTGAGTCTTGAAAATTTACAGGTGTGGTTGTCACTCCCATAAATAACCGAAATGTGTGAATGCAGCCGTATGAATGACTCGAATACAGGACTGACAACTTCATTCTGCTGCTGTGTGAATGTGGCCATATTAGAGTGACAACATGTAATCTTTATAAATAACAATCTCACTAATAGTTGCAAAAAAACATTTTTTTAAGTTACATTAAGCAGACGCAACACTTTGAAAATAGCTAATTTATACCTTATTTGTGTTATTTACAAAGTAGACATTTACTAGAATATATTTAAATCAAATGCAGACCATTGAGTTTTTACTGTTGATAATGATAATCCATGTTATGAACTCACCTGAAACACAAACATATGTCGGCCTGCAGGAACTGGTCCAACCAGGACAGAGTCAAGAGTCTGATCATACTCTTCACTTTCTGCTGAGCCCACATAAATAATCTTCCATTCGAGATCTATAACACAGAAAACAATTACATGTTTATGCAAAAGATCAGATTCTTCCTTATAATATGTATTTACAACAAATTTTTCTTCAACTATTCGGAAAAGACTATAGCTTATGCTACTGGCCAAAAGTTTGGAATAATTAAGCATTTTTTATATTTTTGCAGCTTAATATGTTTGTGGAAACCATAATACACCACCATTCACAAGGTTGAGGTAAAGTTCAGTTAAAAAAAAAAATTATACTATTACTCAACAAGGACGCATTAAATTAGATTGCATATAACTGACATTTATAACGTTAAAGAAATGCTGTTCTTCTGAACATTCTATTCAAAGGATCATTTAAAAAAATATATATACTTCTTTCCAAAAATATATATCAAGCAGCAAAACTGTTTGCAATACAATAATGAGAAATATTTCTTGAGCAGCAAAACAGCACAAAGGAATGATTTCTGAAGGATCATGTGACACTGAAGACTGGAGTAATTATGCTGAAAATTCAGCTTTGCATCACAGGAATAAATTAAAATGTAAAATATATTCAAATAGAAAACACTTATTTTAAATTGTAATACCATATTAAAATATTACTTTTTTTGATGAAATAAAATGCATCCTTGCTTGTGTGACTGGTAGTAGTGTATGATTTTGTTGGAACTAAAAGAGCAGATTTAACATTTTACATTTAATTTTCTAGTACTGGTGTCACACCGGTAAACAAAGTGATGTGACGTTTATTATTACAAATTTATGTACATTTCATCTGGATTCTCCGTGTATATATAATACACTAAATCTACACTGTTGTTCAAAGATCAATTTGAACAAAGTTTTACAAAAATATTAACGTTTCAATATGGCAACCCTATAGCACAGTGGAATTAATTGCTAATTTGAGAGGTATTAATATATAATAGCATAAATATGTATTGTTGCAGTTTGATATTTATTAAAAAAAATTATCGTAAAATAACTATGTCCACGCATAAGTAACAGATTTGTGTCTCTCTTTCAGAAATACACACACCAATAGAAAAATACAAAATGTTAGATGAAGAGTGACGATTAGCTTGGTTTTAACTGAGAAGAATAAGATAAGTTACAGATCAGCATCCTCGCACGCTTCAAACACACGCCATTCTGACGTCATCTGGGGGAGTTAGCGCGTTAGCTAACAAGCTAATGAAGAACGAAGGAAGAATGAAGAAAATGTACCAAAACTAAATAACTTTAATACTCACCCTCGGGAAGATCCTCCATGCACTCAAACGTTATTTCGAATTGAAAAGGGTTTCCAAATGGACTCGGGTTGTCCAGGACAGCTACATTTAGCACTTGCACTTTTGCCATAGCTCTAACGTTACTGTAGTAACCAGGAAATTGACACAATTTACCCCTAACACTATGCAAGACCAATAAACCGAGAACAAATTCGAATATTCAACAGACGTTTCAAGTAACGTTAAAACTCTAGAAGGTTTGGCTTCACTTGTTAGCTTGCGAGCTATTAGTCCAGTACCGTAGACTATACTGTTAAAGCAGGAGAATAGAGAAGTCAAGGTTGTCTCTCCTCCCAAATTAAAAGGAAATAGAATTCAAAATATGATCTAGAGTAACGTGTAGACGTAAAACAAATATTATTTCGCGAAACCCGTCACTTAAACTGACAGACAATACAAGCTGCACTGTCTCCCGCCAGAGCTTTCAGACAGCTTCAGTACGCGTCACGGAAACCGGATTGGTTTGGGCGCTGATTGGTCAGTAAACCAAAGGTCACGGATTCTGCGTACGCTGATTGGACGACAGTGACAGCTGTTAAACGGACGAGCCCTCCTCTAGCTGCATCATCTTTCATAGCTAAACGTTTAGTTCAGCGGTTGAATTTCTGATTTATATAATGGTTTTTAAAATATAGAATTATGTTTTACTGTTAACTTGGCAAATAATAGTAGTAACAAAGCCTATTGTGTAGAAAAAATAAAATCAGTTGCTGAGTCTTTCAGACGCATATGAACCTGCAACGTCTACATTTTTTTTGTGTGTGTGTGTGAATTGTGAATTAAATTTGAATTGTGAAAGACACCAGAAAATCACTGACAATCTGCACAGTTTGTAATTGTCTGTGTATCAAATAAACAAATGAAATGTCTTTTATTAGAGGTTGTGATTTTTGTTATTAACAAGAACTTCAATTCCACCTCAAGATAATTTACTTTTACTTTGTATTTTAATTTATATTTATTCCCTTTTACTTTTAATTTATATTTATTCCTTACATTTTACGTGTCTCTTGAGATCATTTATTTCAGTAGGCTACTATACTTGTGAAGCACTTTCTGCATTTTATGTAGGCCTATGTAAAAAAATATGTTGTTGTTGTACATTTTTGTATTATTATATTATATTATATTATATTATATTAGGCTATATTATATTATATTCATTGTTGTTTTCACACTTTTTACTGTCTCAATAGTGGGTAAGTTTAATGTTAATTTCCTTTTTTCTGTGTGGATCATCAACGAAACAACAGTCACGAAGTGGTTAATAATTTTCCTAAAAGGAGGAAAGGGATTAACAGAATTGTGGTATGTCAAGAATTTTTATTTATAAGATTAAAAGTTGATTCGCTACCACTGGAGGTCGCAACACTAACAGAGCATTTCAAAACTGATGGTATTGATAATGTGTGTGTGTGTGTGTGTGTGTGTGTGTGTGAGGAAGAAAGAGAGAGATAGTGGGTTAATTTAATCTCTTTAATGACAGCTAAAAATAGCTTCGATTCAAAACCTCAAATCAGTCAGATGCACATGCAAACCATCTGACATCCATAAAACATTCAAACTCTCAAGGGCACAAATATTAAAACGGTGATGATGTGCGTCAGTGAAGTCACTGAGGTGCGCAGGTGGATGTCTGCGCACAATAGCACGACTGTCTCGCGCCACAGGTAGTAGCTGGACTCAGGTGTTGTAACACGACACTGAACCATGTGATCAGCGGTGAGAATTTAGGAAGAAGAAAAACCCAGCTCGAGCATTCACTCAACACACTAGTAAATACCAACCGCACAAGACCACCATTGATAGCAGGGGGAGGATCTCGAAGGACAATGTATTATTATTATGAGCAGGACGCCGGAGTGTCGCTATAGTTTCGGTTTAAATACTTCATTTCACCGGTAAGGTGAGGCGGAAGCGAGTTACGGTCAGATCTCTTGGATATATAGTCATAGGCCTATTCGTCGTGGATTATGAAAGTGGACACACAGGTATGAGTTTGTTTCTGTTTATGTGTTTCATATGGATGAATGTTTCCTTAGCAACACAAATAAGTGGAAGGAATGTGCATGCTGTGGACTAGATAAAGGTTACAGGTTGAGAAATGAAAAATTAATACCTTTTTCTATTACATATGGCCAGGGTCAGCTGTTACGTTTTAGACACATCCACATCTTGAAGAAATATTTACTAGAAAAGAATTTGCACGATCTTTTGAAACGCACAGGAATAAACATCAAGGCCTACAATGGAATGAATCAGTGCATTTGGATATATGTATATCTATTTGAAATCATTTAGGAGACGTAAACAAAAAGACTGGTTCCCTATTAGCCACTTGTGATCAAGTTATTGTAACTGATTTTGTTTTAAACAATACCAACGATCAAATTTGCAAAGCAACTTCAGATCCTAACAGACGTTTCTACTCTTCTTTTGCAGCTCGCTAGAGACAGATAGGACTGCTTTTATTCTTTGATCTCTGACATGATTTATTGATCACCTCTGCCCCACCCTACCCGGAGCATCAGCCCCTTCTGGTTGAGGGTAGGGGTGCAGATTGACTCCATCCTGGAGATGATACGGCAGGTTGGGCAATTGGCAAGGAGTTTTCTGCTGCTGCTGCTTCTCAGGAATGTTTCGGCCCAGGGTGAGTCACTCGCTCCACCTCTGCAGTCATGTCCGAAACTGAACTTTGAGAGTATCCGGACTATTAATCACTGTTAAAACTCACTGCATTTAAACAGCTAAGTGGAGTTGAGTCAGATTAATCTGAACACAAGAGCCGAGGAACACTCCTCTGCTTGTACTAAGATAGCACGGGATTGTTTCTTAAACAGACAAGCTCAAGCATGTCAGGTTCCTGCAGAAACCTTTAAGGTATTGTTGCAAAGTCATAAAAAGTATGAGAAGTGTGTAATCATAAAACCTGCCCAGATCATATTTCACCCTGAAAATCACAAGAAAGTTTCAAGAAATTACATTTTTCTTACTGAAGATAGAACAATTTTTAGGGTGACTCACTAAGATGTTTTGTATTGTGACATTATTTTCATGACAGGTACAGTTCAGCCACAAATTCTCATTGCTGTAATACAAAATGTCCAATTCTCACTATTAACTAGTTGCTTATTAGTATGCATATTACTAGCATATTGTATAAAGCACATATTAATACCTTATTCTGCATGACCATATTTTAGATCCATTAATCCAACCCCATACCTAAACTTAAAAACTACCTTACTAACTATTAATAAGCAACAAATTAAGAGTCTATTGAGGCAATCGTGGTAGTTAGTTAATAATGAGAGTTGGTCCCCAAACTAAAGTGTGACTGTTTTACTTAAACACATTATTTTGAAGTTTGTTGTATAGCCTTTTGATGCTGACTTAAAGAAAATGAGAATTTTAGGCTTGGTCATAAAGTATAGGCTTCATTTTATTTGTGTAAAATATAATTTACTTCATTTTTGGGATAGAACATGTTTTGTGAGATTCCTCCATGAGAGGGGTTATAAATGGTCACGCATAAAACAAATTTACTGTACACATACATATGCTTCATGACTCGTCTTGCAGCAAGTTTCTTTCTTTCTTTAAAGTTATCTTTGCACTTTTGCCCTTGAGGGATTATTTACTCCTGTAAATGATTAACATTTTTGCTTTTTTATATGTATCCTCCCACTCTTTCTCTTTTTCTCTCTCGATCTCTCTATACTTTATATGTGTGTGTGTGTGTGTGTGGTGTCACAGCGTTTAAACATTGCTTTTAATCATCAGTTTGCAAGTTTAACATTTATTTGAAATCACATCAGCAGTTTGTATCATTACTTGTTCTCTGACCTTCAAATGCATATTATGGTTTGTCAAAGTGCAGTGATCACGTGTATCAAAACACATGTATCAAGATTTTACAAAGTTGCCAGATTTTGAGATTATTTGGGGATTTGTTGCTCCTTACAGGATTGAGGGTAAGTATGGGGCACCAGTTGATACTTTGATTCTTTAATATTAAACAAAGAGACAATTATAATGATGTATAAAGTCATTTATTTATTTTTTTTTAAAAAGTGAGAAAGTGAGATGATGAAAGCAAATAATTGAACCTGAACAGTTTTGAACAGATTCATTGAAACACACAATTTAAACTATAATTCGTGGAAATGAATTGAAGCTACTAACAGCAATTACCATTACAATGCTGTCATGTAGGGAAGGCCAAACTAGTCTAATGATGCCGTTTTTAGGAAAGCTAATGACCATTCATAATGTTGAAGATTCAAAATGTTATGTCACCAGCAAAATCATCGATATATATATACAGTGAATATAGTATCATCCAGTTAAAATGATTAAATACAATGTAATTACTTGACAAGTGCAGTTTTCTTTACTGTGTAGATGTATTGCTTAATAAAACAGGAAGGGGAAGCATGTTGATTTTTATTATTTTTTTAAATAGTCATGATCCTTTAGTTTATATTTCTGAACTGTTCATTGCTTTCTGCTTATTCTGTGGTATTACGCGGGAAGACATTGTTACTGTAGGCAAAACTTTGTATGTAAAGGATAAGTTTTTGGCCAGTTTTCTCAGAACTTAAAGTATGTATGCTAAACGTATTTTGTAAACTTCTAGGATTGCACTAGGATGTAGATGAACTAACAGGAATATGGAATTACATATAAGATTTAACTTAGTCGGTAACACTTTAGACTAGGGACCAATTCACACTATTAACTATACAGGTAGTTGCTTATTCGCATACCTTTTATTAACATATTGGCTGTTTATTAGTACTTATTAAGCACATATTCTGCATGACCATATTCTACCTAATTCTACCCAATACCTAATCTCAACAACTACCTTACTAACTATTAATAAGCAGCCAATTAGGAGTTTATCGAGGCAAAAGTCATAGTTAATAGCGAGAATCGGACCTTAAAATAAAGTGTGACCACTTAGTCACTCTCAACTTTTCTTTTGTTTTCAAGATCCAGATTTTAAAAAAACAACAACAACAGTATGCACATATTGAATGTTGGGTGCTGGGTTTCATAATGTTGCTGTAAATCGTTTAAATTGTGAGATTACACCATCACAGCACAGATGTGTCACAGGTTACACCATTCGATGTGGAAAAAGCTCAAGTTCCTCTTTTATTAACATTTACTTCTCATTCTCATATCTTTGTTATATGTGACCCTGGACCACAAAAGCAGTCTTAAGTCGCTGGGGTATATTTGTGGCAATAGCCAAAAATACATTGTATGGGTCAAAATTATGGATTTTTCTTTTATGCCAAAAATCATTAGGATATTAAGTAAAAATCACGTTCCATGAAGATATTTTGTAAATTTCTTACCGTAAATATATCAAAACTTAATTTTTGATTAGTAATATGTATTGCTAAGAACTTCATTTGGACAACTTTAAAGGCGATTTTCTCAATATTTTGATTTTTTTGAACCCTCAGATTCCAGATTTTCAAATAGTTGTATCTCAGCCAAATATTGTCCTGTCATAACAAACCATACATCAACGGAAAGATTATTTATTCAGCTTTCAGATGATGTATAAATCTCAATTTCGAAAAATTGACACTCAAGACTGGTTTTGTGGTCCAGGGTCACATATAGCCTTAATAGTGAGCTCTGTGACATAGGTGCACACTGCAACTTGAAATGATACTGAAACCTCAAATAAAATATTAAAGAACCAAAACATGCTACTTTGAACTTCAACTCTGTCATTAAAGAATCATGTAAGATTTGTGAGCCATAGGATGAGTATCAAAATCATATTAGTGTCAGTAGATCATAATTCATAGTCTGTACAATTAGTTGTCATCTCATTGTAATGTTTTCTATTTGCAGAGGAAATCACCACAATGCCCAATAGCACTACAACTCCCAGCCCAGTAAGTAGAAATTCTCCTGAAGTGTATTCATGTGTTTATTTCCCCTTCCATATATTAGCCTGAAGCGCATCATCAGTATACAAATTAAAAGACATTGATTTCTCTTATAAAGATCTGATCAACTATTGGCCAATATACACTTTGTTTGGTCTGTAAGAAGACAGTTCCTCAAAATTGAGAATATGAAATTGAATTGAAAGCTTAAGGTAAACTAGAGCATTCTCGGAAATAAGTCGTTCTGATTTGCTGCTCAAGAAGCATTTCTAATTATTATCAATGCTGAAAACATTTGTGCTGCTTTGTATTTTGTGGAAACATTTTTTATTTGATGAATAGAAAGTTCACATACTGAAAAACATTTATTGTCTTTACTGTCACTTTTAAATAATTTTATGCATACTTTGTGAATAAAACAATTCATTTCTTTAAAAAATCTCAAATAATAAAAATCTTAATAACTATGATTATTACTATAATAGTATTACAAACTGCACCAGCAGCAGTTTGGATGAACTTCTTTTCATTTCATTGCATTTTACAATACCTCAAATTAAAATTTGATTACTGCATCTGGTAAAACTTCTCACTTTTCAGTGTCCATATACATGAATTTAACTAAATTATTATTACTATTACTAAAGTAAATTATGCATAATTACATGCAACTAACCCTAAACCAAACCCAACCCTACAGTGAGTACATGGTTTTAATTAATATTATTCAGCATTTAACCCTGGATCTTGTTTGCTACCTCAATTTAAACTTATTTCAAATTAAGGAATTTTATATAATTCTGAATTGCCTTGGAATGAAAACATATTACAATATCTGATTTCTTTATGCGTTCAATTCAGTGTTTAGTGCAGCGTAGCATCCTGTTGTACTGTTTCAGTTGATTAACAATACTACTTTTCTTTGTCCAGGGCCCTAATATTGTGGCCATTGTAGTACCAACTGTGGTGTTGGGAGTGCTGGCTATTTTGACGGCCGTTCTAGTGTTCCTTTTCTGCGTGGTAAAGAAGAAGAGACAGACGGAAGGGACGTATCGACCCAGCGCAGAGGAGCAGTCAGGAACACGTAGCGTAGAGACGCCTGACGCTCTGAAACTACCCAAGGAGGAGAGACTGATTTGACACACTGGTTTATGACTAACCAGCAGCACATGATAATAGTGACTCAATTCCAAAACGGTTGAAAGGATAAACATTAACTAAGGACTGTTTCTGAAGGCACAGGGCACAATTATGTTTTGGCAAGCGACTACTTGGAAGAAACTTGAAGGAACAGATCCTCTCTCCAAAAGGCCACATATTTCACAGTACAGATCATCTAGGATTTCATGCCATTTTAGACTGGTAGCTTTTCTCTGAATACTTCATTTTATGTTGTGTTATCTGTTTTAATGGTTGCTTTACACATACAAATGCTGATATTTGTATGTAGTGTTAAGATATGTTTAAAGGTGAAGTGTGTAATATCTGCATCCATGGTGGTACAAAATAGAATTGCGGTCAGACTAGTTCACTAAAAAATTACAGTTCTGTCATCATTTACTCACCCTCAAGTTGTTCAAAACCTCTATTAGTTGGTTTCTTTTGTTGGGCAAAAAAGAAGGTATTTTTAAAAATGTTGATAACCAAACAGTTGACTGTAGCCATTGCCTTCCAATGATGACAAAATTTTCATTTTTGGGTGAACTATCCCTTTAACGGCATCAGCTCATCCAATGGTTGTGGATTTGGGGGCGGGATCTGTTTGACTGAATAATGGAAGCTGGCTGTATTTGAAACTTTAAATTTAAATTAGTCATCAATTTTTCATTTCTGTTTGTTGGAACTAGATTATGCACACTACACCTTTAAATATTTATTCAAATCAATTTGCTCACAATATAGGATGTTCTTACTCTCATATCTGGTTTGTAGAAACCTCTTTTCACAAATTATTTCAATAGCTGTATTTGTCTAGGTTTACCTCAGTAATGTTTCCTTATATATATAATTTAATCTAATATTAATTGTCCAGAAATTTGATCAGCGCAACAATTAATTCTACTCTGAATCATTTTTGATTCTTTTATCATAGCATGAATGTTTACACTATGCATTATGTTTCACTGGAGTGCCTTTTCGAATTTCACCTTTTTAGAATCTGCTAAACTGTACCGTTTATATATATGTTTAAAAGGCACATTGGTCATGCTATATTGTGAATATAATCACTGCTAATGGGTTTTGTTAGGCACAAGGCTCAGCGGAGTTATTTACAATACAGCAAGGCCTCAGGTGCCTTTGCTTTTATGAAACGGTTATTCCATGTTACAAATATTGAGGACAACACAAATATATTAATTAAAACATTATTTTATTAAGTTATTTCGTTAAGTGTTATTCTTCTGCTGAAGATACAGTATGTAATATAATAGAATATTACGCAACAAAATAATTTGCTAAGGTGAACAGATGTGTTCTTGTGCTGTCTTCTGTCTCCCGGTTGTATTTCCATAGCGTGAGGGTAAGGTCGTACAAATTTATGAATGAACCGCTCATTTTAAAATCTTCCCAGTCTACTAACATTTGTTATGACAATCCACAAATATCTGTTGAAAATTTGTAGTTGTGTTATGTGTAGGCTACGTTGAAATTGTATGACATTACATAAATGTCTTAAGAGTGCTGACACTACAATAATATGTGGGTGGAGTGGAGCCATGGAGGAGTGTCTTTCTTAAGAAGCATAGTACAGTAATTAGACAGCATTGCTTGTGGCTGTGTCACACAGATTTGCTTGCCAAGAACACTACAAGAGCTTATTGTGAGGACTAGATCTAAGAAAAGCAAGCTCAGTTTATTGTTTTGAGGAACACTGCTCTCTAGTGGTCTAGTTGTTCTTTAAGGCAGTAGTTTTATGTTGCCATTTCCTGTTTTAGTAAAATACACTAGCAACAATGACATACCGTGCATTTGAATGATAATATGAGGAAACTAATAACAAATTCATTTATGATCTCAGTCTCATATATATATATATATATATATATATATATATATATATATATATATATATATATATATATATATATATATATATACATACATACACTCACCGGCCACTTTATTAGGTACACCTGTTCAATTGCTTGGTAACACAAATTGCTAATCAGCCAATCACATAGCAGCAACTCAATGCATTTAGGCATCTAGATGTGGTGAAGACGACTTGTTGAAGTTCAAACTGAGCATCAGAATGGGGAAGAAACGGATTTAAGTGACTTTGAACGTGGAATGGTTGTTGGTGCCAGACGGGCTGGTCTGAGTATTTCAAAAACTGCTGATCTACTGGGATTTTCACGCACAACCATCTCTAGGGTTTACAGAGAATGGTCCGAAAAAGAGAAAATATCCAGTGAGCGGCAGTTGCGTGGACGAAAATACCTTGTTGATGTCAGAGGTCAGAGGAGAATGGGCAGACTGGTTAGAGACGATAGAAAGGCAACAGTAACTCAAATAACCACTCATTACAACCAAGGTACGCAGAATACCATCTCTGAACGCACAACACATCGAACCCTGAAGCAGATGGGCTACAGCAGCAGAAGACCACACCGGGTGCCGCTCCTGTCAGCTAAGAACAGGAAACGGAGGCTACAATTCACACAGGCTCACCAAAATTGGACAATAGAAGATTGGAAAAACGTTGCCTGGTCTGATGAGTCTCGATTTCTGCTGCGACATTCAGATGGTAGGGTCAGAATTTGGCGTAAAGAACATGAAAGCATGGATCCATCCTGCCTTGTCTCAACGGTTCGGGCTGCTGGTGGTGGTGGTGTAATGGTGTGGGGGATATTTTCTTGGCACACTTTGGGCCCCTTAGTACCAATTGAGCATCGTTTAAATGCCACAGCCTACCTGAGTATTGTTGCTGACCATGTCCATCCCTTTATGACTACAGTGTACCCATCTTCTGATGGCTACTTCCAGCAGGATAATGCACCATGTCACAAAGCTCAGATCATCTCAGACTGGTTTCTTGAACATGACAATGAGTTCACTTTACTCAAATGGCCTCCACAGTCACCAGATCTCAATCCAATAGAGCACCTTTGGGATGTGGTGGAACGGGAGATTCGCATCATGGATGTGCAGCCGACAAATCTGCAGCAACTGCGTGATGCTATCATGTCAATATGGACCAAAATCTCTGAGGAATGTTTCCAACACCTTGTTGAATCTGTGCCACGAAGAATTAAGGCAGTTCTGAAGGCAAAAGGGGGTCCAACCCGGTACTAGCAAGGTGTACCTAATAAAGTGGCCAATGAGTGTGTGTATATATATAGCCTCATATATCCAAGCTTTCCAAGATCGTGAGAACCATGGTTCATAAATAAAAATGACAGTTGTTGAACAAATTAAAATAAAAAATGTCAGCTCACATTTTGGTTTTAGCTCATTTTAAAACTTTTGTCTTATTTTAAATAATTTAAGCCATCCCTTGTCCACTAATGTTAATTAAAACATTCATGTAACCCTCTGTGACATTAGAAAAAAACAACAACAATCCAGATGTAGTAGCCTTTATTCAGATTGACACTGACACCAGTTACATCGTTCTCGAATCCGAAGGCTTCACAGTTAAAATCACTTGCGTTTCACTTGGATGTGAGGGGGATTTGATGGCGTGCATTCACAACATTCAGAAACACAAAACCAAACCAAAAGTTCACAATTCCTCAAAATGTCACTGGTGGGGGGGATGATTGTCATTGATTGATACTGAGTGTAAAAACCCATTAATTGTTCTGGAGAGCACTGGTTTGTGGTGAGAAGGATGAAATGTGGGCGATGGAGTGGAAGGAACACTATTTCGGTTTGCGATTTAGGCGACCTCCTCCTCGCCCTCCTCTTCGAACTCGCCCTCTTCGGCGGTGGCGTCCTGGTACTGCTGGTACTCGGACACCAGGTCGTTCATGTTGCTCTCGGCCTCGGTGAACTCCATCTCGTCCATGCCCTCGCCGGTGTACCAATGCAGGAAAGCCTTGCGCCTGAACATAGCGGTGAACTGCTCGGAAATTCGCTTGAAGAGCTCTTGGATGGCAGTGCTGTTGCCGATGAAAGTGGCTGCCATTTTGAGCCCGCGGGGTGGGATGTCGCAAACGGCGGTCTTGACGTTGTTGGGGATCCACTCGACGAAGTAGCTGCTGTTCTTGTTCTGGACGTTCAGCATCTGCTCGTCCACCTCCTTCATGGACATGCGCCCACGAAAGACGGCGGCTACGGTCAGGTAGCGGCCGTGACGGGGGTCGCAGGCGGCCATCATGTTCTTGGCGTCGAACATCTGCTGCGTGAGTTCGGGAACGGAGAGCGAGCGGTACTGCTGGCTGCCCCTGCTGGTGAGTGGAGCAAAGCCGGGCATGAAGAAGTGGAGACGAGGGAAGGGCACCATGTTGACGGCCAGTTTGCGAAGGTCAGCGTTGAGCTGGCCGGGGAAGCGGAGGCAGGTGGTGACGCCGCTCATGGTGGCTGAGACGAGATGGTTGAGGTCGCCGTAGGTTGGTGTAGTGAGCTTGAGGGTGCGGAAGCAGATGTCGTAGAGAGCCTCGTTGTCGATGCAGTAGGTCTCGTCGGTGTTCTCAACCAGCTGGTGAACGGAGAGTGTGGCGTTGTAGGGCTCCACCACAGTGTCGGACACCTTGGGTGAGGGCACCACGCTGAAGGTGTTCATGATGCGGTCGGGATACTCTTCGCGGATCTTGCTGATGAGGAGGGTGCCCATGCCAGAGCCAGTGCCTCCGCCGAGAGAGTGGGTGAGCTGGAAGCCTTGCAGGCAGTCGCAGCTTTCTGCTTCCTTACGAACAACATCCAGTACTGAGTCCACCAGCTCCGCTCCTTCTGTGTAGTGACCTTTGGCCCAGTTGTTTCCAGCACCACTCTGACCTGCAATCATTAAAATTTAGCGTTGAAATTCCCTTTCAAGGAAAGTGTGTTCACTTGGTGGCTATTTTTGCAACACCTTCAAGCTTGAATGGGGAGATCCAGAAATCTCAAAAACTGGCCAAACTTACATTTGGATAACAGAATTCAAGCAAGCAACAAAATCTGGCACATACTGTCTCATAAATGTTGTTTCTTGTGCTGAAATAGCATTAAAAAGGCTTTCAGGTTGGTAAAGCCAGAGCTTCTAACAGCAGCTGGTGATGACTTTTACCAATTGGCGACTGGCTCTTTTATTTAGAAGGCGGGATTTGTTGCACCATATAGGTTGTTTGCAATCACGTGGTTCTGATGACGCGCGAAATGCAGCTGGAGGGCAGGAAGTGATTTTTCTCCATAGGAATCAGTAGCAGAAACTCCATATGCCTGTGTTTTGCGTTGTTTATGGATGCTCAAATCGGTCAAACGGAGAAAACACAAAGAGCTTTTATCGTGTACTAAAGTGTGTTGTTCATAAGGGAGGAAAAGTCAAGAAACTGACGAAAAAACGCTGTAAAAAGTGTCTTGAAAACCTGCGTCTGCGGTCGGGAGGAGACGAGTCGGATATGCTCGTGTGTGCAAATGGTTAATATAAGATATAATAATATATTAAGATATTAATACAGATATAAATAAATAGATACAAGGTGACACAGTCAGAATTCACTCAATGCTAAACGCCACACGTAGACGCGATGTAAATAAGATATTATTTGCAGTTCAGAGAGCTTCGCTGATTATAAAGGAACCGTGAGATTGCGATAAATTGAAGTGAGTGACAGCTTTTTAGTGATTACATGGAAGCGCTATTTGCTCGCTTTCTAGGCTATAATCAAATCAGAATTTAAATAAAAGTTGTTTTCGTGCTGCTAACAGGACCCACGGCCACAAACCCTGTACATGCAGCAAAGTTTCAGGAGTGACATATATCCCACATCCATCATATAAATACGGGATTCACTTTCAAAATAGCTTTGCAGTCAGGGTTAGTTGCTTAGCATACACTGCAGGAAAGTATTTCAATTTAGTTTAAAAAATCGCTCCTCTTTATAACATAAGGATGTCGTGTTTTTCTGTTTACTTTCTCTTGTTATAGCGCCTAAACCAGTACGGACTTTCCTCCATCTCATCCGTTCTCTTTTTCAGTCACTCCTGACATACAGGGCTTGTGTACGTGGGTCCTGTTAGCAGCACATAAAACAAAACTTTTATTCAGATTCTGAATTGTTTATAGAAAGCGAGTAAAAAGCGCTTCTGTACAATCACTAAAAAGCTGTCACTCAATTTACTGCAATCTCACAATGTTCCATTATAATCAGTGAAGCTGACGTTTAGCATTGAGTAATTCTAACTGTCTCATGGCAAATGAGAGCTGGCAGCCCTAGATTATGTATTTATACCTATATTAATATCTTAATATATTATTATATCTTATATTAACCATTTGCACACACGAACATTATCCGACTCGTCTCCTCCCGACCGCAGACGCAGGTTTACAAGCCACTTTTTACAGTGTTTTTCAGTCAATTTCTTGACTTTTCCTCCCTTGTGAACAACACACTTCTGTACACGATAAAATCTCCTTGTGTTTTCTCGGTTTGACCGATTTGAGCATTCATAAACAACGCAAAACACAGGCATCTTGAGTTTCTGCTACTGATTCCTATGGAGAAAAATCATTTCCTGCCCTCCAGCTGAATTTCGCGCCACAGCAATGACGTCATGTGCAAACGACCTATTATTGTGTGTTGTGCTTTCTCTCATTCATAGTAATATGAGTGCACCATCACCCTTAGACTTTGGGGGAGTTTATTCTGACAGCAATTTGCAGGAATCCACCATGTCAAATTTGAACTCCTAGCATCCAACAGAAGAGACCATTTAATTGCTGTCAGTGTGGATTCATACCTACTAAGTGTGTAAAAGAGGGGTGTACTGGAACAAAATTTCAGGCCGGGAAATCTCACACTTATCCAGGCCATCCCATACACCCACGACAAATTTTGAAACCACGGACAACAATATTTTTTGTATGGCCATCATCATCATCGCATAAAAAAGTTTAAATCCCTAGGCTGGGGCCATGCAAAATAATTAAAGGTTATCTTTTGAACTTCCATTTTCCTTTTTAGTCTCTTCATTTTCTCTGACATCTCTGTCTCTCATGTGTATGTTTACTTTTTTCACTAATTTTCTTGTACCTGTTTGCACACAGTATTCATTTATGTTAGAAAAATGTAAGTATTACATTATTGTTTTATCTTGTCTAACTGTCAAAATTAGCACAATAATAGCTACAACTTGAATATATCTTTATAGAAAAATCTTAAAACTGAACATGTTACATAAAACACACACAAAAAAATAAATGTATAGGGCAGCGGGCCAAACTGGCTGCCAGGCCACCGGGAATTCTCCCGGTGCTCCCGATGGCCAGTCCGCCTCTGGTGTAAAATGATACTGTAACAGCACATGAAGGAAATAACAAATGTAATGGAAAAATACATTTGATGAACGTTTAGCTTACCAAACACAAAGTTGTCAGGTCTAAATATCTGTCCAAAGGGTCCAGAACGAACTGAATCCATTGTGCCAGGCTCCAGATCCACCAAGATGGCACGGGGAACATACTTCCCACCTAAACAAAGAGACAGATACAGTAGCTCATACTAACCAGACATTTCTTTCAATGTGCATGCAAATTTCTGTGCACATGCAATGATGTTTAAAAGTCTGAGACCACAATGCTGGCTTACATTTTGCATAACTAAAAACAATACAAATCAGTATTTTATACAAATCAGCATAACCATTTTTGAAAATGAATTTTGGAAATTTGAATGAATGGTCTTTTGAATGATGGCAGCTGTGTGAAATTTGTGTAAAACCTAATGATTATGATTCAAAGAGTATCAGCTTGGTTTTTGTCATTCTTTAATGCAAAGGAGTTAACAATGTGACAGTTTTGCTTACCTTTCATTAGTGACTATAAAATAATTATAATAATAAAATTAAACAAATTATCAATCTAATTACAAGTACAAATAATTATAAATATCTGTTCTCTGAAAACATAATTTCCACTTTTACAGTGTTATTTTAGTGTTATTTGTATACTATTATTTTATTTTTATTCATATTTTGAATGCGCTTTTATTTTTAAAGATTTGGATTCATTTATAGTAATTTTGTTTTGTGCTTTTGTTATTTAAGTTTAACTTATTTCAGTTAGTTGCCAAGGCAGCATTTCTCATATTTAATATATTTATTAGTTTTTCTAATAATTATATTATTTCTTCTTATTATTATTATTATTATTAATCATCATCATCATTATTTATTTATTTATTTGTTTGTTTGTTTGTTTGTTTGTCTGTTAGTCATAAACACACTGCTTTTACATCCCAGAATTTCAGTGTCACCTCAGAGCTTTCCACTTATGCAGTCGCTAAATATGATGTTTATTTAAATATTGCATAAAGTTGCTGACAATTCTTGCTTTATGATATTAAAAAAAATACCTGTGGCCTCATTGTAGTAAACACTGATCCTGTCTAGCTGCAGGTCGCTGTCTCCATGATATGTTCCGGTTGGATCAATGCCGTGCTCATCGCTGATAACCTCCCAGAACTGAGAGAGAGAGAGAGACAGACAGAGAGAGAGAGAACAGGGTGGAGGCCAGAGAGAGGGAGGGGGAGAGGCAGACGGAGACAGAAAAAAAACGAAGAAAAAATTATATTTATCTCCTTAGAAATAAAATAAAAAAATGAATGCAATGAGCATTAAAGACATAGAGTTACAATTTCATGTAGAATCACAAGAATCAATGATGCTGACCAAATAATGAAATGCAAACGAAAATAATTCGATTATTCCCAATTAATAGTTTATGCACTTATTTTAAAGAACATTTCTCTAATTTATATTTGGAATCTTATGGATTATGTACATTTTACGGATTCCAATGAATCCGAGGAATGTGATGCTATTCAACGCTATTTTCTTTCAGCATTTAACGAAATACAGTCAGACTCGTATGCATACGTAAATATATTATATACATATGCAATGCGTTTTTTATATATCTGCTAAATATTTAATGCCAAAAGTAGAATATTTTCTTCCCGTATGCTAATTAAACACAAAGTAGGTCATTCCCGTAGATAGGTGGAACCAGTTCCACCAATTCAGTCTCATTACTATCAAAATAAATTACCCTGAAGGTATACATAAGGTCTAACTGTAATAAATGTGCCATAATTGCATAATTACAACAATTAGAAAAGGGGGGAAAAAACAAAAGAAGGTTTAATTCATTCATTCTCCATCGTACAATGGATGAGACGTTTCCACGCCCAATGAAAGCACATCTCTGCGCACAACGCACCGGCTGTCTTCAGCTTCACATCGGACAAATGCGCGTTTAAACCGTGCATGCGGTTGATAAAAGCTGCATAATGAATCGAACCGAACTGCAATGCATTTCTAGAAGATTCTTTTAAGGGCAGGTTAGTCGCCTTGGAGGGCATCGCGTGCAAATTCAAATCTGAGCCATCCGTTCTCAAAAAGCGACATTATTGGTGCAGTTTACCTTGGCTCCGATCTGGTTGCCGCACTGGCCGGCTTGCAGGTGCACAATCTCGCGCATGGTGCTGCAGGAAGGGCAATGGCGGAGATGCAGGAATCGACGGCTGTCTTCTGCCGCACGCTTTTGAGCTGCTTTTTCTGCTCGTCTCTGTCGCTCGGAGATTAACGCCCGCCTCTGAACTCCGTTACTGGGTTGAACTTGTGGTGCAAGATGACGTCATCGCCATGGTAACCAAGACTGGAGGAGAGAAGGAGGACCTTGAGCTCGTGGAGACACCAGATAGGATGCTGCCTGTGATTTGGACGGAGATGATAGGCGAGTCTCCAAGGACCACTGACTATAAAGATATGTCTGAAAAATATTGCAAAGGGAATGGAGAAGGGATGCTCATTACAATCTAATAAACTACTATGGTACTACCATGGTATTTTTTTGTAGTTGGCTACACTGGAGCAGGAGCGTATCCACAATAGAGATAGATTAGTGGCTGATACTAAATTATTAGGTCCATATTGTGATTCTTTAAATATTATGTTTTAGCCTTGCAGTCCTAATATAGCCTTACATAGATGTATCATTGATGTGCTTAATAATCAATCATAAGAAGTCGGTTTGGAGATAGATGTGCCAATAGAAAAAGCTTGTAGGTTCCATTATGTTCTAACAAGCGTTAGAAATTAATTAATTAATTTTATAAAGGGATAAAATGCCTGGAGTCTGGAATTCATCAGTAAGGGCATTTTCATTTTTTTTTATTTATTTTTTTTTTCATTTGGATTGGATTTTGAAACAAAATGATAGTGGTGTTAATAAGTATTGAATGTATAATTTGTGTTGGGTTTCATGCTTCTATTTCTTTTACACGTTTTATATATTTATTTATTTGACAAATTTGTATTGCATTATTTATAGGAGCATTTTTTAAATAATGTTACAAATGCAATGTCATTCATTTCGGTCAAATATATTTGCCTGCTATATATATGTTCTTATTTACAATACTAATAAAATCTTCAAAAACAAACAAAAAACAAACAAAGAAATAAAAGTTATGCCTATAAAATCAGGTCAACATCATATATGCCTATAGCTGTAAATCATGCACAATATCATCATAAACATAAAGCTAAAATCTGAAATATTTGGCTGGTTATTGGTATATAATATACTGAAAAAAATGATGTAGGATTTGCTTTGAAAATATTTTCACTCAGAAATTGCTAGTAAATTTTAATATATTTAAATTTCTGTTATTTTATAGCCACACATTCAACAAAACTTCACTTAGAATGTAAATACAGATATTCAACTTCAAGTCACCGCAATTTAAAGAATAAATGAATAAATAAATAAATAAATAAATAGGGTGGTAAATTTTTGCCATTGTGCCATTGTTTTTATGACAACTGAGCCCAGACCCAAGGCATTTTATTTATCTGTCATTACAATACTTTTTATGGCATTAAATTAGATTACAGTAGATGAATTCCTGTTTTTACACCAACACCAAAACTACCATGATACTTAAGAACTGCACAATTACAATGCAAACAATTAGAACGATTGTTTTGCATTACAGTAAAGAGATTTGCATGCGTGTATGTTACAATACATACATTTATACACATAATAATGAATTTACTGTAATGTGATATATGGGAAGAAACCACACCTACTATTCAAATCAGACTGTGGGAGCACCCTGAAGGATGTGGATGAACTACCATCAGCGCTTGACATCATTCAAAACACTTGACTTCTAGTTTTACTAGTTCAGTGTGCTTAGACCCCTCCTTCTCTGCTGCTGCATGTCAAGACAGACTGAGCTCCATGAAACCAGCGGAGTGAGAACACCTGTAAACCCAACAACAGCTTCAGCTGTGATGCCTAACCCAGACTTCGACCCCTCCTCTTAAAACCCCAGTACCTGCGAGAGGACATGTCTGCAAACCTTCCCGAAGAGGACCTCTCCTGTCCGGTGTGCTGCGAGATCTTCCAGGATCCGGTGCTTTTGCCTTGCAGCCACAGTTTCTGCAGGAGCTGTCTGGAGCACTTCTGGGAGAGCACGGTCATTCGTAGCTGCCCCGTCTGCAGGAGAAGAGCCTCCAAGAAAAGCCCTCCTTCAAACCGGGCCCTCAAAAACCTGTGTGAAGCATTTCTGCTGGGCAGAGGCCAGGGCAGCGCATCTGGATCGAACATCCTGTGCTGGAGACATGGAGAAAAGCTCAAACTCTTCTGTTTGGTGGATCAGGAGCCCATCTGTGTGGTGTGCCAAGCCTCAAAAATGCACAAAGGTCACGACTGCTCTCCCACGGAAGAGGCGGCTCTGGACTGTAAGGTAGAGTCTGACAGTGCCACATTGTTTCGACAAACTGTGTTACATTGTGTTGCTCTCTGTTACTGATTTACAACGGCAGAGCACAAGAATGCTGTTTATCAAGTTCACTTTGACATTATCTCAGTGTGTTCGGCCAAAAAGATCATGGCAGGCTTTCAAACAACACCTTCTGCATTCCCCTTCTTCAAGCTCTCATTGTGGCATGTGCGTCCTATTGTTTTCTGGGAAAAAAATGTGATCAACTCCATCCAAAATGTGACAAATCTTTCAGAGTGTACTTGCACAGTTGGATTAGGGTAATGCTGGAGAGAGAAGTTTGTGCTGAAAAGAGAGGCTTCATTCGTTTATAGTTCTTCTGTGCTGGTTGTTCTCAGCTGGTGCATTGTAAAAAATGACCGTGATTTTAATGGTAAAAAACTGTGTAAATGCTACAGTAAAAACCTGTTAAATGGTTAACGGTAAGTTCCTGTAAAATTTACAGGAAAAAAACGTAAATTGATGTTCCCAGAATTCCCTGCGTTGCATTTCAAATTTTGTTTGAATTTGATGTTTTTTCTTTAAAATAACTATGCTGCTTTCAGTTTTTTCTTATCAGTTATGTTTATTAGGGTTGTATGTTACATCTAATGTTGTTAAATTAATGTTTATAGCATATTTCAGTTTAATGAGTCTCACCATGATGGTGTTTAGTGTTTGTGTGAATGACACTGAGCACCTTCTATATATGTTATTATTTAAAAGCTGCTTGTGATGGGCTTTGGTTTGTGATTTTTCTCATCACCATTTGCATTTGATGGTTATCTGTGTATTTCAAAGGTACAAAACAGATTTCAGTACTTTAATAGGTTAGTATATCAGTTAATGAAATTACGGTATTTAACTTTAAATTTAAAACCGTAAAACCTAAAAATGCTGTTACCGTATTTTTTATGGTAGAATTCCGGCAACCACAGCTGCCGTTTTTTTACCGTAAATTTTACGGATTTTTTTTTACAGTGTGGGGTGTAGGTCTTTTCTGAAAAAACAATGTTAAATGCAAATGCTGCTAATCATGCATAGTTTGGATAGCACAATAAAGAAATATATTAGCTTTTAAAAGGGACGAAAAAACACTTGCCAAATCTTTTTTTGTTAACATAAAAAAGTGTGCAACCAATCAAACTGTTTTGGTGAAAATTAAACTTGGTAGAATTGGTAGAATCATTGAGATACTATTAAGGTTTTTTCTTTTTTTAAAATATATTTTGGATTAGTTTTTATTTTTATGTTTTCCTTTTTCATTTTAATTGTAGCTGAAGTTTTTATTACTTGATTTTTTTTTTAACAATTTTTATTTTTATCTTTTTAGGAACAAAGTTAAACATATATCATATAAATTTGTTCATATATTTTTTGCAGTTCAAAATAGTTCACTAAACATGAACAATAAACAAACTTATTTAACAAACCATATAGGGGTGGGCGATATGGCCAAAATCTTATCTCACAATATGAGTAATTTTATTTCACAGTAATGATATATAGTTAGTTTTGCTTTAAATAAGGTCTTTATGATATCAACATTTTTGATACCATATCACAAAAAACTAATACTAGCCTTAATTAAAAACAACAATAACAAAAAAGACAAACAAATTCAAGCTCACTGAAGACAAACAGTAAGAAATAAGACAAGTAAAAAGAATAAGAAACCAATTACAAGCAATAGGACAAAAAAACTACAGTACAACAAGAAATGCTACATACATTGCATGAAGTAATCAAAAGTATAAAAACACTGCATATTCTTCACTGTGTACATTATATATTTCTTCTTATTGAAGTTACAAAAGTGATTTAGTCAAGAGCAGTGTGAGATTTTCTCTCTTTTGTTGTTTGATTAACATGAATGACAGACAGCGGGAATATTAGACTGCTGTCATTTTAAGAGCTGCCCGGATATACTGTTGCACATGTGTTTTCTTTCAGCTGTTTGCTTTCACTTAAGACCTAATTTCTGTTTACAAGGATACTTGCAAAGATAGGCATTTTGACACGTACAAGTGTGTGTATTTAACCGTTCAAGGCCTATAAAGCGGCAAAAATACCCCCCTTTTTAAACCGCAATGCATGAAAAAGCATTCAAATGGTTTTCCTAAATGAAAATGAGAAATGTTGCCTTAGCAACTAGTGGAAATAAAATAATTTTAATAATTGTTATTATTTTTATCTGCAGGATAAAATGTCTGCTGCCATGAAGGTACTGCAACGTAAGCTGGAGATATTCAATAAAGCAAGACAATCTTCAGCCATTACTTTGGAGCACATTAAGGTTAATATTATATTTAATCAGATATGTTGCTTTTGTCAAAAGGTCAGTCAGTAGATTTCTTCAATATCATTTATTTATCTTAGAATCAGGCCAAGCGGGTTGAGAGACAAATGAAGGATGAGTTTCTCAAGCTCCATCGGTTTCTTTATGAGGAGGAAGAGCGCAGGTTATCAGCACTGAAGGAGGAGGAAGAGCACAGGGTCACAGCTGTGAAGAGCAGAGATGATGATAACGCTCGGAGGATATCGTCTCTTACAGACATGATCAGGACAATGGAGCAAACCCTAAATGCTGAAGATTTAACATTGCTGCAGGTGAAAATATTGACATCTGTTGGAATAACACGTTTTCATTCATTCACTGAATCATTCATTCCTGTTAATCTTTTACAGAACTTCAAAGCTATCATAGACGGGTAAGATAATCTATGACTTTCTTTCCGTTACTTTTTGTTTTTCTTTGCTGCTGCTTCTAAGCTTCTAGTGGTTCTTAACTAATGGGTTGCAACATAAAAATGGTTTGCAGTGTCAGTTTCACACATTAAGTTTTCCATTTAGGATGATATTTGCTCCACGCTGAGTTTGTTTGCTTAACATTTATTTAAATTTATTACCGATAAGATTGAATCAACATCAACTCAAATTGTATGTGATACATACAATTAATACAATTAAGCCTAGAATTGGATATTAATAAATACATCAAATACATCAAAAACACAAGAAGATAAATATGGTTTGTCATGAATAAAACCTGAGATTATTTAATGATTTTATTTTTAAGAATTGTTGTTACTTCTATATGATCAAATATTTTGCATGGCAAACTGGTAATTCTAAAACAAAACCAGTGGGCTGGGCGATATATCTCATGCGATATGCATGCGCATCTCGTCAGTAAAGCCGGTTCCTTGATTAGCGGTAAATCTCCATCACCTGTTTTCAAATGGAGCGGCATTTAATACACAGAGCCGTAGTTCACTGACAAGCTACGCAATATTGCGTTCATTATCGAAGGCGATTCATCTGCGATAATGAACGCGATATTGCGTAGCTTGTCAGTGAACTACGGCTCTGTGTATTAAATGCCGCTCCATTTGAAAACAGGTGATAGAGATTTACCGCTAATCAAGGAACCGGCTTTACTGACGAGATGCGCATGCATATAGCATGAGATATATCGCCCAGCCCTAACCAGTGCCAATTAAAAAATAAAATAAAATAAAATAAAATGTGTTTGCAGAACATGGAGTACATTTCAGGACCCGGAAGGCATGTCAGGATCTTTGTTGAATGAATCTAAGCATCTTGGGAATCTAAAGTACAAGGTCTGGGAGAAGATGCAGGCAGTTGCACCTTACAGTAAGTATATCTTTAATGTACAGAAAGGACACTAATAAGAATAACCTAAATTTTAACCTTAACATCTCAGAGGGTTATAATGTAGGGTTAATTTATTTTGCTGTATCGTTATACACATTTAATGCTGATAGTACTGCATGATGTATATTGGAATTTTGTCATATTAACAGCTTTAATCAAATAAAATTGCAAAAAATCGCATAGAGAAAGAATGGTTTGAAATGACAAATAAAACACCAATTGAAGTGTATTAGTTTTAGTATATTATTGTCCAGTTTCACAGTGGCAATTTTAACACAGCTAAATCCTGGTACCAACATGCACTACCTCACCACATTTTTAGAGCATGTTTTCAATGTCTGTCTTCATTTATCAGGTGCAGTAATTCTGGACCCAAACACAGCCCACCCTTGCTTGACGCTGTCAGAAGACCTGACAAGTCTCCGCTACAACAACCTAAACCAAGGTCTCCCCAGTAACCCTGAGCGTTTCCACATCAGCGCAGAGGTGCTGGGCTGCACTGCCTTTAGCTCCACAAGCCACAGCTGGGAGATTGAGGTTGGTGACAATGAGGACTGGATCTTGGGCTTGGCCAGTGAGCGTGTGAAGAGAGATCAGGAAGTCCCTGCCAGACCAGAGAATGGCTTCTGGACCATCTGCCTACGGGATGGGCAATACAGGGCTATGGCATCACCCCCAACTGCTATAAAAGTGGAGGAGAAACTGCAGAGGGTCCTGGTTCAGCTGAACTGGGACAGTGGGGAGGTAATTTTTTCAAACCCATCATGTCAAGAAATTATATACACTTTCAAACATGTCTTTAAGGATAAGTTATTGCCGTACTTCTACACGCAAAGTAAGCATCCTTTGTGTATCCTCTCCAAGCCTGTGTTGGTGTCTACATGAAAGTATCATCTAAAACAGGGAAATAATCTAGTTTGTAAAATACAAACTGTGGAAAATTCATCATACACATTTGACAGATGCTTAAAGCAATTTACGGTTCCTTCATCTAATTGAAATCAACCTCTTATTGTGGGATCTAGTGCCATACTCTAGTTTTACTGAGCTGAAGCAGTCAGTTGGGTAATATATTGCATAGAACCTCTTAATGTATTAAATAAATGCACACAGCACATCAAAAGATGAACAAGTTCAGCTGAATCAGTATTGTGCAAAGTAGCCAGAGGCAGTTCTCCTAATGTGCCTGTGCAAGCGTATCCTTACTGCTAATAAAAATATCCAAACAATTGCAGTTTCTGAATCTGTCTCGATGACTGTCATTATAGTACATGCATGCAGTATGAAACAGTTCATAAATTGTGAACGCCACAACTTAACAATTCATTTTTTTCTTCTTGTGAATAAACACACTTTACAGAAAATATAGGCTTGTTTATTTATTTATTTTATTGTTTTTACCTTGAAATATCCATTTCAAAATCATTCTGATGGTACACTGACTTCAAATAAATAATGAATTCAAATAATGACTCCAGCCAAACATTTGTTCTGAGAGAGTGAGCGAATGCAAAAAAAGGATTGCAGCAAAAAATGAGATGGTCCTCACTGCAGAACACAAGATCCAGGGGGCGTGGTTGGATCCAGATCCAACTCCTCCCACCTTCCATATACATAAACCTACCCGTCTCCACCCCTAAACCTACCAGTCTCCGCCCCCTAGATGTGGATCCAACCACCCCGCCTGGATCTTGTGTTCTACAGTGAGGGGCTACTGCAAAAACTGCACATATACAGAATTCCAATCACTTAACTGTAAGGGGCTCCAAAAAGCTCACAAAACTACATACAGTTGCCGTTTTCAAAGCAGAGAATATGACATCAAGACTACGTGCAAATATTTTCACCCCTTTGTGGGACTATACTGGCGGGAGATCATATTCCTATGACAAAGGTTACTTTCAAGAATTAATTAAAAATAATAAAAATGCAACAAAAATGTAATATATTTTTCATGCTCCAAATACTGTAATACCATTCTGAAGTTATTCTGAAATATAAGAAGAATAAGCTTGTTTGTGACCAAGGTGAAAAGGATAACCAATGTTGTAAAAACCCATGCAGCTGTAAAAACTTTTAAAAGGTGTGTGCACACAAGACAGAACAGGAGAGTCCTGTTTGAGACTGAGAGATTTGTTAAGACACTACATGTTCTATTTATTTTTGAGCCTGATATTTTTAAAAACCTGTGAAGACTAAACATTTTCTCAGCATGTGCTCCTAAGAGTATACAATCAAAAACACTTTCAGATGTTTGTCTTTTTAGCTGCTACTCTAATACTGTCCAATAATGATAATGATAATTTTTGCGATAGCTGTTTTCGAAGTCTTATACTTGTTAAAAAACAGAAAGCAGAAAAAAAGAACAAAATCTGGCATTTAGATTTGAAACTTTAGTTCACTGATCCGATTATTGACCCTTTTTCTTGGCTACACCAGGTTGTGGCCACAAAGTGTCCATTTGTGTCTTCAAAGAGTTATTAAATACCAATGAGAGCTATTTGTTAACACAGAGGTCTTCAACCTGCTCGAGGAGAACCAAACTGCATCCAAATATGCATATGTCCCTACTATATAGTAGTGTTTAAATTCATAAAATAGTAGACGAAAATGACCTACTACTTCCAATAAGACTCTAAAGTGTGCACTTTACTATCCCATGAGGCTACGGAAGAGGTGTTAAAGGTAGTGATGTGACACAGTAGATCACATGACAGTGACAACATGGTGGATGTAGTACACACTTTATAGAACAATTTTTCAAGGGTTGTGAATGTTTTTCATCAAATGTATGCCTATTCAAACAGCATGTGATTTCAGAAGTGGCTCCACTGTCCTGCAGAGCTTAACGCCAACCATAATCAAACACAACTGAACCAAAATGTTACAAAATATGAATTTGTCAACACAACACATCCAAATAGTTTTAACATTTAATGTGATATGTACAATATAGCCATTTAAATGTCAGCCTTTCGTGAAAATGAAAATGTGCAAAAGAATCTATGTTAAGGACTACAGAGAACAGCCTCTAATTCAGCCTGAGACACAGAAAAGATGCAGCCAGTGGATGCACTTGTGGTGAGTCAGAGCCAACATTGCATTATGGGATCACATTTTAACTTAAATATGAAATATGATAAATATGATCGAAAATGACAAAAAACAAACATCTGAACATTAGATTAAATAGATTTATTTCTGAGGTCCATACTACAAATAGATCAAAAAACAACTTTCCATAAAGGATTTTCCTCAATTTTGCTCTGTTACACATGGTGGCGCCACAAGTCTTTAAATAAACCTTTGACCGATCTATTCAGTTTTATTCAGTCACCTTTATGTAGGGACATATGCATATAGCACTTCATACAGTACAGATTGTTTCAAAGCAGCTTTACAGTTCATTCAGTGATGCAAACAAAATTCAATTGTGCTGTGATATATAAAGTATGGTTATATATTAATGCTTAGAAAGTTATAAACTATGTATAATTGCATACAGAATGGTTTGAGAAAATGTATTCAGTGTTACAGTTCATCAAACACATAACTGAAAGAGAGTCTAAAACCTCCAGTACAATATATATATATTTTTTGTTACAAATATCCAAGTTCAATTTATAATAGATACTATGATTACACATACATATATGTAGCAAACCGGTGAACTATGAAAATTCAATTACTACAGTAGCATGTTAAATAATTTTGACAACATATTTCAGACGCTGTTTCAGGGAGATGTCATTCTTTTGAGGGCTTGTCTTTTTCCTTGCAGCATAACCTCTCCACACAAGATTCGGGCAAGAATGGTACTTTCTCTAAGCGGGACAAGTAAGTTAAAGGCTGGATAGTGCTGCTGATGTTTACGAAGGCGAAACATACTGGTTGAACATAACAACTGAAGACCTGACATGGATAATGGTCTTCAAAGGGGAACATAGCAACTGGAGGGAGATAGTTGCTTATGCTTATGAGTAAGATAGACAGCACCATCTTAAAGGCCTTTCTTTTCATAGGATTCATCTCATCTTTACCAAAGCCTCGTGAGCGTTTCAGAGCCCAGAGGATGGCCGCGTTACACACCACCATCCAGGTGAAAGCAAACAAGACCTCACCAGTGAAAACCTTCTCAAAGTTGTGGATGCCACCAACGGTTTTGGCTGAAGCATAAGCAATAGTGAGCAGCAGGACCACGATGGTCAAGCCGATCCTGTATTTGATGTCCTTCAACTGTCCGAATGCGATGGGGAAGAGAACGGCTATAAAGCGATCCAGACAGACGCAGGAGAGGAAAAGCGGCCCACTGGTGTCCTTCACACCATAGGAGAACTTCAGAGCCATCCAAGCCATAGCACTTCTCCAGTGGTATAGATTAAGGAATGATATGATTGTCATGAATCCAAAGTAGGCATCCATGAAAGCCAGGCAGCCCAGGAAGATGTCAGAAGTTAAAGGTTCATTCCGGGTGTTTATTAGGTTTGCGAGGACCAGGATGTTGGCAGGTATTCCTGTGATCACATTAAAGGATTGCATAGTTAGGTCAAAAATGATACCACTCACCATTTGTTCACACCCTCCAAACACACGGACAGCTTGTGTCGTATTGACTGAATCGGTTGTCAGGTTAGAGGAGGGCAGGTTATTTCTGAGGATGGTGCTGAAACTTGTATCGTAGTGTAGTTGACTCTCCATGAAGTCTGAGGAACTAAAACCAGTGAATGATTTCAGTTCAGTTCTGGAATAAGCAAAAATGAAAAATGATAATGTTAACTGAGCATATTTAACATGTCAACATGCCTATATTATTTGGCATGCCTGTTGACATTTTATATTAGATTTAGATCTTTTATTGTTAGAAAGACCCTTGCATGGCATGAAAGAATTTACTGCAGAATCCTGCTCCTGGAAGGCCTGCAGAGTTCGGTTCCAACCCTAATTAAATACACAAATAAGCTAATCAAGGTGTTCAGGATTACTTGAAAGTAACAGGAAGGTGTGTTGCAAAAGGGTAGGAACTGAAGTCTGCAGGAAGGTAGCCCTCCAGGAGAAGTGTTAGCCTTACTCTCCCCAGCTCTGGACCTCGAGACCCACTGTCCTGCAGAGTTTAGCTCCAACCCTAATCAAACACACCTGAACAAGCTAATCAAAGTTTTCAGGATTACAACAAAGTTGCAGGTAGGTGTGTTTAATCTTTGCAGGGAAATGGATCTCGAGGTCCAGAGTTGAGGAGATTAAGGGTAACCAACCCTTCCTGCAGACTTCAGTTCATACCCTTTTGCAACACACCTTCCTGTTATTTTCAAGTAAGATTCAGATTCAGTCTTAAGGGCAAATTACAGATCATCTCAAATTTTGTGGCAACACATCAGCTATGACAAACAGTGTCTTCCCCTGAGGATATTATCCTGTTATCCTGTTGCATGTCCCCAGGGTAGTGGTACCACTGCACAAACACAAGTACACAGAGTACACAAAAACACATCGGTGCAGAAACACCTGTCAAAAGGGAATTCCATCGGGGCCCATACAAGAGCAACATTAGACCTGCCCTGTTTCTTCAGCTTGGTTATATAAGGGTAGACTTGGCTATGTGAGGCAGCTGCACTTGTACATGGTGAACAGTACTGATACAACATGAAAATGTATTTTTTCTCTTTCACCTCTGGGGACATCGACCAGCTAGAGGTGAACAATGGAAACTTGATGTTGATAAGTGTCCAAGTTATTTGAGAAGTCTGTTGCCAGCCCTGAAGAACCCCCAACTGCACATATGGTATGGCTCCCTATCCATGGGTGTCCAATCCTGCTTCTGGGGGATGAATTTACTGCAGAACTTCGCTCCAACTTGTTCTGGAGGACCCCCCCAACAGTCTGGTGTGTTGGGGGGTCCTCCAGAACAAGAGTTGGGAAACTTATTTGGTAGATTAACTTATTTTTCACTATATATCACAAAAAACCTTTTAGTTTTAATTCAAATTTAATGCATATTAAAACCTAAGGTTAGTTACTATAAAACATGATGTGTTAAAGACTGAGGAACTGCTGTGGTTCATCGGTCTCCTTTATAGCAGGGCTTATGGGAAGCACCACCCCGTTAAATCTGAAGGGACAGTTTCATGTGTTCTTGTCATGCCATTCTCTTTACCTCTGGGACCTCAGAAGGGCCCTTGTGACCCTGAGCATGTCCCTGACCTAATCCCTTTGCCTTCAGGCTAAACGTGCTCCAGTGGCACGTCTGCTAAACGATAAGGAGGCTCACAGGGATTGACACTGTTAATCAATTGTGTTTTTCTCTTTCACCTCTGGGGACATCGACCAGCTAGAGGTGAACAATGGAAACTTGATGTTGATAAGTGTCCAAGTTATTTGAGAAGTCTGTTGTGAGCTATATGTGTACATCAGTGGTTCCCTACCCTGGTCTCAAAGTACCCCAACACCACATATTTTGTATGTCTCCTTAATCAAATGTACCTGATTCAACTTGCTCATTAGTACAGACTCCTGAAATGGGTGTTATAAATGGAAGACATCCAAAATGTGTACTGTTTGGGAACTGAAGGAAGAGGGTTGGGAAACACTGCTCTAAATCAACGTAATTCCCAATTGCAAGTAAACATGAAGCACAGAATTGACCATTTACTTCTTTAGTTCACATTTGTGACCCTGGATCACAAAACCAGTCTTAAGTCGCTGGGGTATATTTGTAGCAATAGCCAAAAATACATTGTATGGGTCAAAATTATAGATTTTTATTTTGTCAAAAATCATTAGTATATTAAGTAAAGATCATGTTCCATGAAGATTTTTTTGTAAATTTCCTACTGTAAATATATCAAAACATAATTTTTGATTAGTAATATGCATTGCTAAGAATTTAATTTGTACAACTTTAAAGGCAATTTTCTCAGTATTTTGAGTTTTTTGCACCCTCAGATTCCAGATTTTCAAATAGTTGTATCTCGGCCAAATATTATCCTATCCTAACAAACTACACATCAATGGAAAGCTTATTTATTCAGCTTTCAGATTATTTATAAATCTCAATTTTGAAAAATTGACACTTATGACTGGTTTTGTGGTCCAGGGTCACATTTCTGGTCTGACTGTGCATGACTCCAAGAAAAAAGAAAAGCTTGTCTTTATGTTCCATTAAAATGTAATTACATAAACTGTATTTGAATCAACTTTATTTTTCCATTGACATAATCATAACCCTGTGGTAAGGTAACAGCCAAAATAGCTAACCACAACCCAACCACTTCTCTGCTGCTAGCTGTGAGCACGACACCAGCTTAGCAAATGTAGATATGAATTAAAGTGTGTTTTTGAATGACTTCAGGCTACATGTTCTGTCCCTTTCAAACTGTTTGGAGAAAACATCAACTGGTGAAAGCAGTTTTAAGGTATTGTGTCCTTTCATTGATTAATGAACTGAACTATTAGTAACTTCTTTTGAGTAGCTCCTGCTTCCTTTACCACCACCCCTGTCACTTCTGGTGAGGCCAAAAGCGTAGGGGGATGAAAGTTTATTAATAGTGCTGTCCAACAAAGATCAAGCTAATCAAGTTTCATAAAAAATAAAATAACTAATAACAATTGTTCACCAGAGAATTGGTTACATAATCTTTTATTTTCCACAAAGCATTATGCCAAGCAGATGCTCTTTCTTTAAAAAAAAAAAAAAATCGATTGTGTGTGAGCCTGACACCCCTATGAAATCAAGGCTCAACCTTTTTATAATTATAATTACACTCATAATAATGTTGGTAATATTATGACACGAGGCTGAGCTGAATACTGAAATATTTTGACTACAGTAGACCAAGAAAATTAGGATTTTTTTGTCTATTGATTTTAGTCTATATCTTTCTTTTACAGAAAACCTAAGAATAAAACATTGTATTTTAATAGTAGTGATTCTTGTTCTCTCACCTATTGTGAAAAATAATCACAAAGGAATGTTAATCAATTTGATGTTGTCTCAATTTTCTAAATCACTTAACTGTTTTGATCATTTGTTGATTTCATATTTCAAGTCTCATATTTAAATTGTTTTTCGTCATTGTTTAGCTAGTAAAATTGTAGATAAATCAGCATACTTTGTTAATATTTACTATTATAAAAGTGATAAAAGACAGTCTTATCATATGTAAACTTGAAAGCTTGTAACAAATTGTACCATATTATCATGATTTTTCCCATAACCCTAATTTAATGTAAAAAGCCTGTGGCACACATAAAATAATGACTTTATGAAAAGGCATGCATAACAGTATTTAGGGCTATGAATACACATAACATTAACATTGAAAAGAGAGAAAAGACAAGGAAAAGCATGCTTCTTACCGGATAGATGATTTTTAGCCGTAAAGATGCGGGTCAGATTGTGGCGTCGCCTTTATAAACATTGTGAGGCCAGGAGGAATGACAGTTGTTGAGAGGAGGCAGGGTCTTTTTTGAGATGCTTTCTGGACTCGGTCCCTGATGGTGAATTAGACTGTGTTTTCTAGATTCTTCTGTCCTCACAGGATCAAAGCTCTTTTGCTGGGTGTTTTCTTGATAAAAGCTCATAGCGAGTGCTATTTTAGAAATGTCTTCTTAAGATTAGCGTGCATTGTTTTGAATCACATGGATCCAATATTATAGGAAAAAAATAAGACATTTCTTTGAGTTTTTACATTTGATCCCTACAATAATCCCACCTGTCCACTGTGCGATCATAGACCATCCATTTGCCTTAAAATAATTTAGCAAACATATTTCTCATTCAAAATTGACAAGACAATTAATTGAAGATATATCAAGAAACTAAATTTGTAATACTTCTTACAAAAGTACAGTGTAATGTTATTATATAGATTTCTATGCTTGGGTGTGTCTGTTTAAAACAAGGACATTGAATAGACTGCATAAATTCAGTCAGAGAGAATAAATGAGTGAGGCATGAGACCTGCATCGGCTTTCACACAACACCTCTCCAATGACTTGCATGCTCCAAAACTCGGTCTGGGGGATAATTTGCATCTTTGGACTGGACTTGCATGTCTGCTGTGAGTTACTATGCACTTATAACTTCAAGAATTGATGATCTCTTGATGTAGCGTTTCATGGAATACAGACAAGTTGGATAACTTGGTTTTCTGATTATTTATCAAGGCTGTGAAATAACACTTAAAATAATGTATAAAATAACTATTGTCACTTAAATATTTGTAAATGATACAGGTAAGTCCCAATTGTTCATACACATGGGGTTCAAAACCTAGAGCTCTACTTCCCTACAGAGTTGAGTTCCATTGCTACTCTAACACAATTGCATATAATATTTATAACTCCAAACCCTTGATTACCTAGTTCAAGTGTGTTTGATTAAGGTCATAAACTCTGCAGGAAGGCAGATCTTCAAGAGCAGGATTAAGTACTCCTGTTACAGCTTTCCCATGGATACTGTAACCAGAATACCATCATCCCATTTTGTGTCTATGGGACACTACTTTTATAAGATTAATGTGAAGTGACATGAAGGGCAAGAATGGCTAGTATTTAACACTTTAAAGCTTGTGCACACACATTAGGGGCAGTAGTGAACATACACACACACACCCAGAGCAACCATTTTTGTTGAGGTGCCTGGCAAGTAATTGGGGGTTCGTGCCTTTTTTTTTTTTTTTTTTTTTAAAGATTAATTTTTGGCGTTTTTTGCCTGTATTAGTCAAGGGCAGTAATTCGTACTAATAGTAGGGAGGTTACATTATTGGTCATGGAAAAAACACACCACACATGGAAAAGTTAGAAGCCAGATAAATATTGTCACATACAAAATGGAAAGTATGATCATTTCTTGGACAAATCAGCAGGTACAGGAGATTTGTTAAAAAAAAATGGGTCCCACTTTATATTAGGTAGCCTACTATGTACTTACATTTAAATTAATCATTTGATACAATGCACTTATTGTGTACATACATGTTTTTACATTGTACTTATATTTTTAAAAATACCTATATGTAGTTACATCTGTAATTATTTTCTGTAATTACATTTATAATTACACTGTTGACCCATCCCTTACACCTTAACTCACCCTTAAACCTACCCATACCACCAAACCTGTCCCTAACCTTACCCATATCCCACTTCAATAACAGCAGAAGTGTTTTGCAATACAATATGACCACAATAAGTACATTGTACTTATTTTTTGATGTAAGTACATAGTAGTTAAGGCCACCTAATATAAAGTGTGACCAAAAAATGAATGAAATTGCATGCTTACTAAAGGCTTTTTAAATGCTATTTTAATAAAATTTTAATAACAAACCATGCAGTTAACATTTTAACTCACGCAAGTCTTCATCAGAACTCGCACAATTTAAAACAGTACCCACATGGTTTGTATTTAGTAAGTGTTGAGTTCTTTCTTTTTTTGATTTGCATGTTTTGCACTTTGCACCTTAAAAAACATTACATCAGTTTGTGTTGTTTTGACAAGAGGTTCACTCTCCGTTTTGCTACATTAGTAGCCCACAAATTTGATGAAAAAAGACAGGCTCCTGCAGATTTATAGAACTAGTGAACGCAAGCCTTTCACAAGCTGAAAGAACTGTTGCCTCATAGAGGTCTTCAATGAGGGATGAATCTGGGAAAGTGATCCTCTTCCTGTACAGGAACCTCTTTAATTGATAAAAGAGGTATCAAACGTAATTTGAGAAAAAAAATGTGTTAAACAAAAGATACACATTCTGTTTCAACATCTATCACACATGCAGGGATTTTTATGTGCTTCTGTATGTCAATGGCATGTTTAGCAGTGCATATCAGATGGTGACTTCTTTAACTGGGCATGCCATGTCATTTATTAATTTATGGGAGACAACAAGAAACAGCATGGCAGGTGTAGATTTAAAAGTTGGGCTGTTGTCAGGAATAGCCCTTAGGTGGCAGTGCACACATGCTTACAAACATACATCACACATGCAAGATTTGTCAAGCATGGGGAAAACAAAAGAATCAATAAAAATCCTCAGAAATGCTTCACTTTGATTAGTTTACTCAATCATGTTGCCAAATTATTTGCACCTTCAACATGCTTTCTATGCCAAAGAATTTAAGAATACAGTGTGCATTCAGTGCACTTTTCAAACTTTGCTTTTTCATTTGAATCAAAGTGGTTTTGCATCAAATACAACGCCATTTCGCTAATTGAGATCCAGCAGTAACAGCAGATTTTTTTCGCTTGGGCAAGCAGGTCACATACAGGTTTTCTTTGTGTTTTTGCTCTTTTTTCTTTGTTCTCATGAGTTGCTCATGAGAACCAAACTCATTCTCTCAAATGTTTTGGGTATGCAGAGCAGTCGCAGCTTATATTGACTGTATGCCCCTCATGTATATGTTCTGGTACAAGTTTTTCCAGATTGCCAGAGTAACTTCTGCGATGGCACAGAAGTTATCAGAATCTTGATGACATTGTCAAAAACTCTGCAGGAAGGTGGTTCTCTCTAAGGTTTGGACACTAAAAGGACAGAGCCAATTAAATTATGACTGAACCGCATGTGCCAGCAATGCAAAGTCTCTGCTGATATAAAGCTGGAAGAGAATCATGTCTAGAAAAGTAAGAAAGAGTTGAATCAGAAGCAAGGTGAATAGGTGAGAACAGATCCAGAAAAACCAAGGAAATTTCAGCCTTGGGCATGTGGATCACTTTACAATAAACCTGTACACAGCAAATCTTCCTAAAAATGCAAATCATAATTGACATATGAAGTCACAGATAAGACAACATTCTCCCACATTATTTAGAAAGAAAGAAATGAGTGAAAGTCCAAGACTTAATTTGCAAATGCACGTAACCTAATTTGACACACTTTTGCATTTGTTGCCACATATACAACAGTGAAAAAAAGAGGCTGGTTAAACTGTAAAGTAATGCACAAATTTCAGTGAACTATTGATTATCAAGCAAAATGTGCTACATGCTTTTCCCTAAAAATCACAAAACCATTTAAGTTATGCAAATTATGTAAAACTTTTCATTGGGCTGATGCTGTTTAAATTTGTGTGTTATGAACATATTAGATATGTGTAACCAAACTAAAACTTTACTAAATGCCCTAAACGCAACTCAGCAATCCTACTACTGGACGTGCTCAAGAAGGGTTTGTCATGAAATCAACAGTGTCACCACAGAAGTGTGTTTTTGGTTATGAGGGAAAGATAACCTTGTTCAGCTTCTCAAAGAACCCAACATTAAGGGAACAGTGGGTAAAGTTTGTTTTATGGGGCAGCAACGGAGTTGTGCAAGTGTATTTGTTTGTTCCCCGCATTTCAGTGACAAATGTTTTATAAACAAATTAAATAAAATTTCAATAAAAAAAGTCAATAAAAGTTTTAGTCCCTGTTTTGTTTATGCTGATGTCACAGCAGACGATCACTACGCGAAAGCAAGAACATAGTCCTAAACCTTCCTGAGCTGTGACTTTAAAGCAGCAGACAGAAGAAAATAAGTCAACTCCACACTCTTTAGGCCCTAAATTATTGGTCACTGGCATCTACAATACTATAATTAGATATGTGACACTTTGTGGTATGTTTCTTGCAAAAAAAAAAAAAAAGTATAATAACATCCAACACTGCATAACAGTGGCAACGAAGCATTCAAAGCAAATGTGGAAATGTTTTCCCACACGGTGGCATTTGGTGGTCAAAAGATGAAACACACCTAATCCACTCTGCCCATATTTAGCAGCTGGTTTACCTAAGCTTCTACAAGTTCTTTAACACTGAAACAATATCAAAGGAACATAGCTATAGAGCAAACAGATTTTTTTTTAAATCAATCTATGACATTTTGTTCCTGTATAATATGTTAATCCTTTAAATCTAGTTTCATTTCTTACTTGTTTAAATTATGTGTGCACTTACCCTACTCTGACAAGACAACAATACACCCTCATTTCTCTGAAATGGCTATTTCATGGTACTAAGTTGTTGCTAGAATGTTCTGGCTGGTTGCCAGGGCATAGCTAGGAACTTACCAAAGGTGTTATTGATCATGACACTTGAGTCTGGCCTAATAGGCACTCAGGTCCAGAAACATGTTTAACCCAATCACCTGAGCCGTAAATGTCAAATCTGATCGCTCTATATTAGAACTCTTTTCAGTAGAAAATTGCACTGAAATTGCTCACTGCAAAACTATTTCTGAGATGGGCCCAGTGAAAGAACTCTTGAGACCACTTACTATGTTCTTCTTCATGAGTGTCTAATGGAGTTTGCCACTAGTCTTCACTGAGCTCTCTGAGCTGGAAATTGAGGAAAGACAGAAAGAGCAATCTGTGGAGGAAACTGAGGAAAGACAAAAAGGACAATCACTTTCCTGATGTAGAAAGCAATCACAAGCATCACAAACATAGAGATCACGAACTTGGACAATGACAGGCATTAAACCTTAGATTCTTTTTATTCAGCAGCTTTCTTTTCCTCTGGTAGACTAGAGTAGACCACTTTTCTCTGGAACACCAGTTTGCTCGTCATCCAGCACAAACATCTTGATCAGTGGGGTGGTAGTGATTTGCCTGAACCAGGGACGTCTAAAGATTCAAGTGACATGACATGAAACTAAGAATAAAAGAAATGGTAAATTAGTATTTAGGCTTAATCAAAAACATACTTACAAATTTTTTTTTTTCAACAGTTTTTTTGTCTGACCTTGTCTGATCATCTCCAGAAGTTTAGACCTGATAACTCTTAAAGTGACACAACTGAGACACAAAGAAGATAGCCAGTGGATGTGTCATGTGTCACAGTTAAATTAACAGGAAACAAGTTTAATTAATGATGAAAAATAAATATTTAAAGAAAAGATTTACACAGATTTATTTCTGTGATCCATCACAAACAACTTATCTTTTTCTTTACGTTCTTGTTTGTAACACATGATGGCGCCACAACTCTTTAAATGAAACTTTGCACGTTTTATTTATGTCTCAGGATTTACAAAAGATATTTATGCTTGAACATTTTAAACAATGTATATATTGTAAAGAATAACATATGTAGAACTGAGACTGAAAAACATCTAGTTAGATAATTATTTATTATTATAAACATCCAACAAGTTCAATTTACTATAGATTTAGTTGTCTGCTTATTTACATAATTATTTGGAAAATTGAAGAACTATGGAAATGAAGCTACTACTCAGTCAGTATGTTCGTAGTGGAGCAGGTCATCATTCCTTTGAGGGCTTGTTTTTTTCCTTGCAGCTTAACTTCTCCACACAAGATTCGGGCAAGAATGGTACTTTCTCTAAGCGGGACAGGTAAGTTAAAGGCTGGATAGTGCTGCTGATGTTTACGAAGGCGAAACATACTGGTTGCACATAGCAAATGAAGACCTGACGTGGATAATGGTCTTCAAAGGGGAACATAGCAACTGGAGGGAGATAGTTGCTTATGATTATGATCAAGATAGACAGCACCATCTTAAAGGCCTTTCTTTTCATAGGATTCATCTCATCTTTACCAGAGCCTCGTGAGCGTTTCAGAGCCCAGAGGATGGCCGCGTTACACACCACCATCCAGGTGAAAGCAAACAAGACCTCACCAGTGAAAACCTTCTCAAAGTTTGGGAGGCCACCAACAGATTTGGCTGAAGCATAAGCAAAAGTGAGCAGCAGGACCACGATGGTCAGCCCGATCCTGTATTTGATGTCCTTCAACTGTCCAAATGCGATGGGGAAGAGAACGGCTATAAAGCGATCCAGACAGACGCAAGAAAGAAAAAGCGGCCCACTGGTGTCCTTCACACCATAGGAGAACTTCATAGCCCTCCAACCCATAGCACTCCTCCAGTAGTAGAAATTGAGGAATGCTATGATTGTCATGAATCCAAAGTAGGCATCCATGAAAGCCAGGCAGCCCAGGAAGATGTCAGAAGTTAAAGGTTCATTTCGGGTCTTTACTAGGTTTGCGAGGACCAGGATGTTGGCAGGAATTCCTATGAGCACATTGAAGCATTGTATAGCTAGGTCAAAAACAACACCGGCCACCACATCTTCGCACCCATCGAACACACTGAAGACATGTGTGACATTGACTGAACTGGTCGTCAGGTTAGAGGAGGGCAGGCTGCTTCTGAGGATGTAGCTAAATCTTGTGTCGTGGCGTAGTCGGCCCTCCATGATGTCTGAAGAGCTGAAATTAGATTCTAGAAGGAACAGTGAAAATTACATTAATTGAACTTATGCCAAGCTCATAAAGCTCATTTTTAAATATAGCAAACTGACTGAAATCAGATGCACAGTGTGTTTTTGCCCAAGCAATTCATGCTTTAATATTTTGCCTGAAAAGCATTTCATCAAAGGAGAAGTTTTATTTGCAATAGCAAAGGAAAATAATCAGCCTTCAGTGAGCATGTCACACTTGACAAGACTGCTGACTTTGCTAGATGGCGAAAGAAATATTTTGCTATTTCCCAGTTTGGTTTGAAAACTGTGGCCAAAAAAATTGTTTGTGACAGATTTTTTTAAAAACCTGAATAGTATAAATATTTTAGTCATGAGTCATGACAATTCTCTAAATAGTTTTAGCATATTAATGGATATGACAATGATAATGTACTTGGTTTTGGCGAACTAAATCTGTTATGCACACTGCTGCTGCTGCAAAGCAAGTACAGAGACTTGCTACTGCCAGTAGATACACAGACAAGCTGTGGTAAGCATATAAAATATGCTGCTGCATGAATAGGCATACATAAGTCCTGTAGCAGATCTAGACATGTGGAGCTGGGGAGGTGAAGGGTTTCAGAGTAATGTTAATTTTATCAGCTGTTTTTTTAATTGAACCTTAGTCCTGGGTCAAATGTCCTTTTTAGTTTTTATCATATTTACTGTTTTATGTTTAGTCTAGTCAAGTTTTTATTTGACAAAGTCTGGGAAGTATAGTCTAATTTAAGTCAACTACAACTTTGTCACATTTTAGTCATGCTCCATTATAGTTAAACTGATAATCACAATTATTTTGCTCAAAATTATAATTGATTGCTAATCATGGTTGTTGTCATTTGAGAAATTACATGAGAATTATTGAGAAGATTTCCTTGCAGATTTAGTCACAGCAAACAGCTCAAACGACTGTGTGAAGGAACACAGACTGGCTGTATTACACTTTCGTCTGAGCAGAATATCTCAAGGGAGATCAATATACTCCAACTTACACGTTTGTCAAAGTTTTCAGATTATCAGCACTTTTTCCATAGTATACGAGACACTGTCTGTGAATGGTTGCTAAGTTGCAACGATAAAGTAAAACACGGGGCAGAACATGTGTCCATCTGATAGGGGGATTTAAACTCTTGACATTTGGCAACCCAAAGCATGAAAAGTCATTAGAGTCAATATTTTTTTCTCCTCTTATTTTGTTGAAGAAAATATAGATTTTTTGGATACAGATTTTTTAAGCTACATTTAAGTGCATGCTGGTATGGTCACAGTGTTCAATAATGTCGGTGTCATCTTGTCTTCATCTCATCTTAATCATGGGGGAAAAAGATGTAAATGAATATTTTTTCATCAAACAAAAACAGAACAAAATGAACACTATTTCAGAGGAAAGCTGATAGTGCTGCAGGACCATTTTACAGCTTGTGCCATGTAATAAATGATGTGACCTATCAGAGTCTGCCATATGAAATCAGATATTTCCATAGAACCGTTCTTATCATATTTTACCCTTGTTTTATATTCAGTGATGTCACAAATGGTTTTCTCATTGTGTCCATAAGACAAACCAGAGCAACAATTGTGGAACATGTCACATTTTGTGATCTAACAACACACTGGCTATCACAAACAGACAGGAGGATCTCCCCCGAGGATGTTTTCCTGCATATCCCCACAGGACTGCAGTCACTACACAGGAACACATCTGTGAAGAAACACCTGTCGACAGGGACTTCCATCAGGGTCCGTACAAGATATAAAACCTGCCCTGTTTCCTCAGCATATACATATATACAGACAGACTTCACTATGATGCAGTTGCATTTGTAGCACCACTACTCACAGTGTCTCACAACATAAAAAAAAATAATAATAGTAATTTGCTGGCTTCTGTAGCATGAATTACTTTAATATATTGTGCACAACAAATCACATTAAATGTCAAAGAAAGTTTTATGGTCAACAACATAGAAATTTGGTGCATTAATAGGCAAGACCGTACGTGTGGTAAAGTGATCGCCAGTTTAACCAACAAGAAAGATTTACAGTAGTGAAACCATTATCATAGATGACTATCACCCTATCAGAAACAATCTAAAGTGAGAAAGTCTTTGGAGTTTAGATATTTTTTATTTTTTTCCAATTTATTTATTTTTGCCTATGTTTACCTTTTTGAATTAAATTGTTTAAAATGATGGAAAGAACGGGGTGATGAGGATATAACAATAATAATAATAATAATAATAATAGCGCAAAAATGTGTTACAACATCTCCCTATAGAATGTGTGCTCACAGGTGTGAATCAGCATTCAATCCAAATTTCACATCTTGAGCAGGTTGTTTAATCAGAATTTAGAGTCAGAACTATCCATCTTTAAAAATTATGTGCTTTACAGTTACTGTAGCTATTACAAGACGTGCCTAACATAATATGTGAACTTCTGTGGTTCATCTGACGCCTTTATAGCACAGCTTATGGGAAGCACCACCCAGTTAAATCTGAAGGGACAGTAAGCTTCATGTGTACTTGTCATGCTTTTCTCTGTACTACTGGTTCACCTGGGACTCAGAAGTGCCCTTGTGACAAAGAGCATGCCCCTGACCTACTCTGTCTCTCTGCCTTCAGGCTAAACTCTCTCCAGTGGGAGCGCATGTGCTGAGGAAGATTAGGTTTCCTAGAATCAACACAATTAATACATTTTTCTTATTCAGGTCTGTATAATAATGGCCACTTGATTTGATAAATTTTGTTCACTTATAGAAAAGATAGGTTTGTTTTTGCACCAAAGTATTGCTGCCAATTTATTTTTTTAATAGGTTTTAGTTTTAACTGTCCTCCGTCCTACAATTTTCTTACTTTTACGTTGAAGTTGTATTTTTTTTATTTTTTTTTTACAAATATATATAAACTAATACAATTTACAAAACCACATTCCTTGTTAATAGTTTTTAGTTTTTAGACATGAGGGCCCAGAGGCCCTCATGTCAGTCTCTAACCCTCTTTCAATGCAAACAGAGAACACAGGTGCAGGACTCCGCTGCCAGTATGTGCGCTTGCATGTCTGCTGTGAGTTATGTGGCTGTAATCTGATGGATTAATGCAGCGATGCATTTCTTTGATGGACTGTTTTACATGAAATACAGGCGAGTTGGAATAAACTTGGATTTATGTATTATTTATTAAGGCTTTTCAAAGTCTCATGAAAGAAATGTTGTATATCAGAACATGGCAAGGCAATATATTCTTTGTGGGTTATGACTGCTAATTTGAATGTACTCATTAGTGCATTATTATGTACTTGTTACTTAATTAGTGCAAGGTAGCAGATCCATTCTCATTTTCTTTTCATGTTTCAAATTTCAGTTAATTTCTTGGGGAATGGGAACCTAATTTTCATTAAAGTTGTGTGTCATCTTTTGGGTGTTAAAATACCTTCTTCTATCCCAGCTTAATGGGCAGAGATAACTATAAGCAATCCATATAATGACTTCCCTGAAATGTGAAGAAAAACTGTTTGTTGGGTCAGTACTTCTGCAGCGATGTAGGGCGATTTTGAAGTTGGAGGAGAAAATGAGATGGGAGTTTTTCGACATACCTTAACTGTTTCGAACGGGACTGCACAGAGTATGCACGCGCATTCCAGAGCTACACAAGATGAGCGTTTGAGATTAAAAAGTATATACATTTTTATTTTTTTTTAGAAAATGACTGATTGTTTCGCTAGATAAGACCCCTCGGCTGGGATCGTTTAGAGCCCTTTGAAGCTTCACTGAAACTGCATTTTGGAAGTTCAAGCTCGCGGGCACCATAGAAGTCAATATATGGAGATAATTCCTAAAATGTTTTCCTCAAAAAAAAAAAAAATTCTTTACGACTGAAGAAAGAAAGACATGAACATTTTGGATGACAAGGGGGTGAGTACATTATCTGTAAATTTTTGTTCTGGAAATGAACTACTCCTTTGAGAGAGAGAACCATGAACTGAGCTGCATTCTGATTAACAGGGTCCCTACGCAGTGCTCACTGTTCCCTATTCCCTAAGCAGGTTCATTTCACTTGACAAAACGTGTTAATTCAGAATACCCTGCAGCAGCAGTACACATAGATGTAACTTAAGTAACGCATTTTAGAAAAGTCTGAGGTATAACAGGAAACAGGGCCGGAATTGGGACCCCACAGGTGGATGTATGGGAAGAAAAAAAAAAAAATTAATTACAATAGTTAACCCAAGGAGGATTCTGGCATTATTTACTCACACTCATGTTGTTACTGTATTTAGAAGAATGTTAAAGTAACGTTACCTCTTTTTTTCCCCCCCCCATAATGCCAGTCACTGCTATACAGGTACTGTACTAAGGCAGTACCCTCCAAAAATACACCTTTGTACCTTTACACACTAACAAAAGGTGTATACAGTATTTGTTGTTTATTTTGAACAACAAATACTGTATGACATGCATTTCGAAAATATATTTACTTCCAGTTCAGTGAGAAAAAGGTCCACGGAATCTTTATTTGAAAAAAAGCCAAAAGGCTGTTGACTGCATTTTAACCTCAGTTCACTTCTATCCACCTTATTTTTAACGTAAGATAAGGTGCAGCTATTTGTAACTTGAATGTGCGAGGCTTTCTGTGTCATTCACAGGTATTTTTAGCTGTACAAAACCTCTTATTATGCTGCTTGATATTGCAAGCTGGTGTTTCTTATATTAATTAATTATCAAGGCAACAGCGTTTATCTCACTAATGGTAATAGAGTTGGACAGGCACCATGGGAAGATTCTTACCTTTAATGGCAAGAGAGGGCAGTAGTGATCTGCCAGAGACTGATGAGTCTCCTTTATATGATTAAGTCATACATTTCAAATTTACAAACCACATTCTCCAACAAACGTGACATTTTCATAATAGCTATAATTAGTGTCTCTGATGAGACAATTGAAAAATTACAAAAGGAAAGTATAAGCCAAATTGTTCTGATAGATGACATCTGAAAGGGTTTGGTCTGATCAGATTGTGTTATCAGCTGTTATTTGCGGAATACTTCATAAAACCATTCTTATGTAATTTGTTGTATTAAATTCAATGCAAGGATGGTTTTGTGAGCAATTGCTCGAATGAGGTAGCTGACAAGAGGAATAATGCATCTTGGTCCAAAACCACACTCTCAATATCCCAAATGAATGCTCATTTCTTACTTGCCTAAATAGGTGCTATGTGAAGGTGGATAAAGACCTTGGCTTGCCATTTTAGCCAGTAATGCATCAACTCTCTGATGCTTTAGAGGTCTTATTAATCTCTATGGGCTTAAGTGTGCTAGAGCTCAGAAAGACAGAATCCATTAGGGAATGGAAAACAGGGCATCTATCCATGATGTAACAGTCATGGCCACCACACGTCTTCTCACAACACATCTATATATGTCTAGTTAAGGAAGTCTGCAACCGCAGCTTGTTTGAGAAAGTGGAAAACTTTAGTTGCACACATTCATCATAAAGTGAAACACTACACACTGCTAAATATATATATATATATATATATATATATATATATATATATAAATTAATAAATAATAAAAATAACTAAATAAAAAATTAAATTAAATTAAATTGAATCTGAAAACAAGTCTTTGTTCTCTATTTTATACAATCGTACTTCAAGTAAATGTATGTTGCTTTAAGGATGTTTAGATTTTTCATTGGAAAAAAGGCAAAAATATTGATTAGGACAGTCATTTTTTGAAGTGTGTACTTATAATAGAGCTGGCCAAGTGCTGGCACATTATGGGTTTTTAATATTTTAGTAAATAAAAAAAATCCTTTAATTTCAAATGTTTTTTTTATTACCAAATGTATTTGGTAACACTTTACACCAAAAGAAATGACTGTAATTTTAACGGTAAAAAACTGTGAAAATGCTACAGTAAAAACCTGTTAAATGGTTAATGGTAAGTTCCTGTAAAATTTACAGGGAAAAACTGTAAACTGACGTTGCCAGAATCCCCTGCCTTTCATTTAAAATTTTGTTTGAATTTGATGTTTTTTCTTTGAAATAACTATGTTTCTTCTTTTTGGCGTTTTCTTATCAGTTATGTTTATTAGGGTTGTATGTTACATCTAATGTTGTTAAATTAATGTTTATTGCATATTTCAGTTTAATGAGTCTCACCATGATGGTGTTTAGTGCTTGTGTGAATGATACTGTGCACCTTCTATATATATGTTATTATTTAAAAGCTGCTTGTGATGGGCTTTGGTTCATCATGTGACTTTCTCATCATCACCTGCATTTGGTGGTTATCAGTGTATTTCAAAGGTACAAAACAGATTTCAGTACTTCAATAGGTTGGTATATTAACATTATATCAGTTAATGAAATTACGGTATTTAACTGTAAATTTAAGTTAAAACTGTAAAACCTCAAATGTTCGGTAGAATTCCGACAACCACAGCTGCCAGTTTTTAACCGTAAATTTTACGGAATTTTTTTTACAGTGTAGCTTACAATAAGTTAATGTTAATGGTCAATGCATTAACAATAAGCAATATATCTGCTACAGTATTTATTAATCTTTGAAAATGTTAGATAATAAAAAAAACTGTTAATTGTTTACAGTTACAACTTTTGATGTATTAGTGAATGTTGAAATCAACATTAGACATTAAGATTAACAAATGCTTTGGAAGTATTTGTTGTTGTTGTTGTTAAAGTTGAAGTTAACTAACTAATGTTAACAAATGGAACTTTCTTTTAAAGTGTTATCATTAATTTTCTCATATTTGTTGTGCATTTTGTTTTTACACGGTTAAGTGCCTTGAGAAGCTGTCTTTAAATGCTCTCTCTCTCTCTATTTTTTTTTATTACAAATACAACAAAATAAAACAATTTAAAGCATAGGTCTATTTTTCCCCTCACATATAGCCTATTTTGATGTGCAGAACACTATACACTATATGTGTCACAATGCGGTAACAAATCTGATTCATCGCGATTAGCAGAGGGATTGTGGGAAGTCCTGCTGCACTATGCGAGGTACGCTAGCTGTGATGGCTCCTGACAGCAGAGACTGCATGGGGAGCCGTAATGATAATCACTTCTCTTTAGTTTCCACAGCAGGCAGTCTCCATATAAACAGCATCTCAAAGGACAAGATGGAACCGTAACCATGTAGATGATACTACTGCTCAAGAGTGTGAAAATTGTTTTGTCAGATATTGTAAGAGTGATCATAAATTTGTGATGCTGTTCTGCATCTCCTCTGCAATTCTTATGACAGACAGCCAAGAAGCCTTGCTTCCCTATTGCAGACGGATACTGCAGACACCTCATTAGTGACTGATCTCAAACCCTATGCTTTGGCCTCTCTTATATCTAACTTAACAGTCTCTTCCATTGGCTCAATGGATTTATTTCCATATTTGTGACAATTAGCCGATCAAATCAGTTGCGTATTTGAGCTTGTTAGTGGTTGGTGCCCTGCCCACAGAACAAATCGTATGACTGCTTCAGCATTATTTAATGTGTGCTGTTTCTCTCTCAGTGCTCTGTCTGTTTGCATGAGCGCTGTGACTGAAGTATCAGAGGCAAGTAAATGCTCTACACTTTTCCACAGAAATGGTGCATGCCAGAGCTACATGTATTTAAAGACTGTTACTAAACCCACAAACTGATTGTAAGTTTTTTTACTAGTCTATTTGATACAGCATCTATTTTGATTCTAATTTGATTTAGTATCTTTATGTCACAACAGTAAGACATTTTATAGTCAACAAAGCACACGTATTATATTTGTAAATAATATATTTTTTTAGATGGCCATGCTGGAGTTTACATGTAGTTTTCAGGACAATAATATCATAATTTGTAATTCAGCGCATTTATGCCGTGATAAGATTGTTGATCGGTCCATAACCCTCTGGTTTTGTTTAAGTGATCACTTATGTATGTATGTATTTATTTAAATGAATGCATTTTATTTAAATTTGATAATGTAATTTTATTTTACTTAATATTTTGCACTTTTAGGGAACTTTATGGTACTAAATTATATTTGAATTATATGGAATATTTATGATCCATTTATTACCTGTTAACCACAACATAGACCTGAAAATGAAATTTCCAACTTCAACTGTCATAAATTTTGAATGCTTTGGAGCACAGACCCAAGTCTGGTCTCTTTTTAAAGAAGACACTTGCATGGGGAAAAAATAAAAGAAAAAAGTTATAGAAGTTTAAGTTATTATTATCAAAAATGCACAAAAATACTATTTTTAAACTTTATATGAAATATAAAGAAAACATGTTATACTCTAAAACTACAAGAAAAATCAAAGTCATTAATCTAAACAGGTTGTGTTCCAAATTTGAAGTTGATATCTCAAAAAAAAGAGCTTTCAGTTCCCATTTATTTCCAATGCAGTCAGTTTAGACCACAAACAATACAAGTTTGACATTTTTTCCAGGACCAATTAACCTTTTTGAATCATGTCCATGTTCACATAGCAAGTGCCACAATCTTTACCAAGTTTCATACCATTCTGATGAAGTACGTAAAAAAGTGAAATCAAACAGCATATAAATTAAAACTGTATAATGTTACAGAATAAAATGATGATCCAGGTCTTTGACAAAAACATGATTTTCTCAGCTTTTTATTCAAAATGTTGCTTTTTTAAACTTACCCATATTCAAGTGTTGATAAATAAAGAATGAATGAAGCTACAATAAAACTGATTTTTTTGTTTAAATGCAGAGGCTCTGTTCTTTCATTTGACATATTGCATGTTCAGATATTCATGCAACAAAATATTCTGGCGGCCATAAAAAAAAAAATGCTTGTGGGAAAAGAGTTAAAGGGGTACAGGGGTACTTTATGCAGACTGTGTAATGTGTGTATGCCCCACTCTGCAAAACCAGGGTTTCTATTTTTTTTTTTTTTCAGACCAGGCTGCTTATTTCTCTCGTGAAACCTTACCACACTAGTCACAGCTCAGGATAATCACTAGTGAATGACTTGCGGCACATTTTAGGTGCCAAGCACTATTGGCAGTATGTCAGCACATCCTTATCCTGAATTTCCAGCACAAATTATCCACATGACCTTTACAGCTCAGGTGATGTGTGCCCAGAACTGCGTGCTCATGATCACTCATATGACTGCATGCAGGTTCAGTACTTCCAGGGGGTCACCAGCCAACAGAGATACTGTCGTTGAGAAGCTATCAGAAACTATCAAACCTCTTCAGTCTAGTTAAGCTCAATGTCAAAACTAATACGTAAACAGGAAGTTTACATGTACAGTTTCTTAAGTTGCCACAAATTATTCTCAATTTATTCAGCATTCTACAAAAAAGATGAAGATGAAGATTAAGCCAGTCATGGGCTGAAATGATTTATGCTTCCCCACTGCTGGAGGTTATCGATCACACAGATGTCCCAAGAGCGATAAATGAGCTAATCACTAAAAAATCACATTAGCATTGGGGAAAAAAACTGATTGCTCTCTTAGCATATTTCAGACATTTAGTGAGATTTAGTGTGTGCAATATTCACAGTTTACACTTTTAACCTCTCTATTTGTTGTCCTTTATGTACAAGAAATAAACAGCACAATGCGGCACACCAGCTTCCAGATAACAGTGTTGTTTAGGGCTTTTCTTGTGATAAAATGTGTTATCAGTGGTGGGAAAATACATCACAGTCATAATGGAGACCACAAATGGAGTCTTTATCAGCTGAGTTCATCTGACAGCTGATATTCATGGTGCTGCCATCTACAAATGGTCAGTAAATGAAAACAATAGACTGTAGGGAAATAAAGAAGGCTGCGTATAGTGAGTCACAGTATTTTGTTTGTGCACTCTTTCCTACTGATTTATTGACATGCAAAAGATTTTTCAACAAATGCTAATGAAGCTCAGTCAGGAACACATAAACACAAACAAACACTTTAATTATCATCTGACAGAAAAAGGAATACTAATCATCATCACCACCATACACATTCAAATATTTACATTCTAATTAATTTTTTTTCTATTTTACGTTATATCAGGTAACACACAATATAAAAGCTCAGACTGTTTCTGCTTTGTATGGCTTGCTTTCAGAACATTGGCTTCAAACGCTAGTACAAGTCATGTCTCATAAAACATGCATGCCCATGTACAGGTCACCCATTTAATCAGGAAGCATTACGAATAACTCAACAAAAGACATCATCTTTAAATGCACAGAAGCTATAATAAGTGTCATATTGCTTTTGCTGCTATTGTAAAAGCTATTAATCACTCAAGGCTGTAATTACAGTGATTTTAATATGGGATTTTAGGATCATATCATATGAAAGATCATATACATGTTTATTTTTCATCTTATTCAAACAGAATTTAGTGTTGAAAGAATCATTGACTGGACTATTGGTATAATAATCAACACATTTATGAAATGCGTATGAAATGCACTGATAAACAGTTACCCATGATTTATTATGTATTAGCTTTGCAATCTGTAATGAATCTTTAATGCTAAAAGTGTTGAACATCACTGTAAAAGTAATGAGAGAACCTGAAACGGTCTTTCTCTCTCTCTGTGCTGCTGGCTGTATCTGTTTAAGGTCTGATCTGAACTGAGGCTTTCAGAATAGCTGACCACCTCTGCTGCTCAGAAACAGACACAGAAATGCCACTGGCCATGTCTAAACTCTCCCATTAAGGTCAAAAACCAAAAAGACTGAGCTGATGTATCAACACGGTCACTCTTGATATTATTTACGAATGATGAGAGCTGACAATGCATTTTTCTCTGTAACTATTATGCCTGTAGGATGCCTGAAGGTATTCTTGTATTCTAATATTACAAACCTGAATGATTTTCACAGTTTCTTGTGACTTTTTAAACCTGAATGACATGCTGTAGAAACATGCTATATGAATACAAGTAATATCCTTATATAACTGATGCTTGCCATGATGCTACAGAGCGCATGTAAGACGCCAGGATTCACTTCAAGTAGATAGAGATAGGTCATCTTGGGGAGAAGGGTGTTAGAATCATCCTGTACTGTATAATACATGATTATTAATTTTTAAAGAAGCCTTTAAAGGATATTCTACAATGCATTATACATCCTCAAGGCTAAAAGAATACTGTTGTAAGTATACGAAATGTCCTGCTTTTGCAACTAAAACATAAATATTTATGTCCCCCAAATGTTAACGATGCACAGACCTAGTGTAAATAGCTATAGCTTGTGGGAAAATTAAAATGATGATAATTGTATAAATGGATGGCGCTGACCAAAACAGTATGTAGTGTGCACAGAGCACATATGTACTCATATATGTGCATTTCAGTTTGCATGTCTATTGTTTAGTCAGCCAATATGCAATATTTTTATGGCATATATTAAAATATTCAATAAAAATCATCTGTGTATTATGGAACAGAAGGGAGAGCAGGACTGAATAGCTCAGTGTAAAATATTTTTTGTTTTCAGGCCTCTGGTGTAATTTCATCATTTTACATGGCAATGGTTAATTTTCTTGGCTTCTAGGTAGAACATCTCATGTAAGACAGGAGAAGATTAATTGCATCTGAGCAGCGTTTTTGCCTGCTCCCATTACCAGCTCAGCCTCAGGAGATGGAAGAAAAACAGTGTGAATGTGTGTACGTCTTAGGGTTGGCATGTAGGCCAATCATCTCATCAATTGCAATGATGGTGCCATGGCACGCACTGAATAACTCTACCATGGAAATTCTGAAATTATATTTGTTCAGTATTAATAACTGTGCCTCTGTGAACTTAACATTTCAGAATTATTATATCCTTCACAACATTCTAAATATTAAATGTCTTATAATCTTATCCTGGCAGTTTAGAGATGTTGTTGTAAGTGAAAGAAAGGTTGACTTGGATCATTGTAGTACTATGCAATAGACATCTCAGCAAAATTGGAGCTCCAATTTTCCACATGAGTCTCCAAGTTGGAAACCTCTGCATGGCATTCTCTGGCACTTTTCTAAGTAGGAAGTTGGAAATTCCAACTTTGAGTTGGAGTTGGATCCTTTCTTTTGCAGCAGCAGCTGCTTCTCATACTTCATTTCCCCAAATTCTCTGCATAAATAGACTTAGGGAAGTTGTTTGCTTTGAACGTCTGTTGACCCTGCTATGAGCACAAGCACTGGGTGCATTTTGCTGAACACTTCTGACGAGTGAATTGACTCATGGTTTATTATGTGCTATTCTTATATCCATTATTGCTATGAAATACCTGAATTTCAGGTTATTGTTCTGCATATAATGAGATGACATATTCAACAATTCTCTCTCTTTCCCAGCGATATTAAGCGGCTAGAAGACAAGAAAAAAAAATCTACCAATTTCAGTCCACTATACATTTAAAATAGAATGTGAATTTCCTGTTAATAATGCTGTCCCGGAACACTTGAAACTATTTTAATATCTAAAAACATTCACACGAATGCATCTGAATAAACATCAGAGTAATTTTACCCATATTTTGTTGAATTTTGTCATCTGGAGGGCATTATAACACTCTGGCTCAATTTTGTCTCAGGTAATCAGACATGAAGTGTTAACCTGTAGTTTTCAAAAGTCCTGCTTTATTCACCACCTGGACTAGACACTAAGAGTCTTTATTATAATATTTGCTTTTTCTCCCACTTTTTCAGGGGCTTTCTAACACGAGAAAGCTGTCAGCTTTATTTATTCAACAAGAAGTACTTATTTGTCAACATAGGCTTATTGGAAAACCATGCCAGTAATAAAATTTGGTGTTTAATGTTAATTTTAGCTGAAAACCACAGTGAATTATGGTTTCCTCCTGGGTGTTCCCTGGCGATCCATCCACGGCAGGGGTGTCCAAACCTGCTCCTGGAGTGCCACTGTCCTGCAGGGTTTAGCGCCAACCCTAATTAAACACACCTGAACCAACTAATCAAGGGCTTCAGACTTACTGGAAACTTCCAGGCAAGTGTGTTGAAGCTAGTTGGAGCTAAACTCTGCAGGTCGTTGGCCCTCCAGGAGTAGGATTGGACACCACTGATTCAAGGTGTTGCCCAGCCTACGAGCTGAGACACTGGGATAGGTCCCAACATCCCTGTGACCTTACAGAGGATAAGTGGTTTGGAAGATGGATGGATCTTTGGATTGCCTTCTACTTTTTTTTAACCAATCAGAAACTCTCTGCAGTTGAATTATTTTGCAAACTCTGGTTTACTGAATTTGAGTTTCTTGACACATCTTTAGAGGGTAGGGTATGTGGTTGGCAAAAAGACTTAAGTTGATGGTCATAGGTAAATATAATACCAGGAGGACCTGTCTTTGTTCTTTTATTGCACACAAAATTTGACCTTGCTGGTGACACATGGGAGTCATGGGGGTTTCAATCGATTGTACTATAAATAAAGCTTTGCAATGTACAACTTCTGGAGAGTCTGTATTGTGGCAAAAACCAGGGAATGGATACAAAAACACTTCCAGTCCATTGTACATCCCTTGAAGTACAGTAAAATCAATACTCATAAAATAAAAAGAGGATCATTCAGCTGTGACCTGATGTTCTCAAGTGATTGTCCAGGAAGGAGGGTATTGAGGCAAGACACCAATGACATTAGTGGCTAAAACTAGAGAGACTGTTGACTGGGTAATTCACAGCTTGATGTAGAGTGGCAAAGAGACAGCCACTGTTAGAAAAAAAATCTTGGCTACAGTTTGAGAGGAGGCATATGGGAGACTCTGAAGCCAGATGGAAGAAGGTTTTATCGTCTGATGAGACCAAAATTGAGGTTTCTGGCTATCACACTAAATGGCAAGTTTGGTGTAAGCCAAGCACTGGACATTATCAAAAATACACCATCCCATGAAGGGTGGGGAGTAAATTAGGTGGAACAATATAGAGTGAAAGCCTGGAAGAAAATCTGATGGAGTCTGCAAGACACCTGTGACTTGGGAGAAAATTAGTTTACCAGCAAGACCCCAAGGATTGGCAATAATCTTAGGGTGCTTTCACACTTGGTTTGATTGCTTGGTCTGAACTCAAAATCAACTGATCTTCCCTCCCCCTGCCCCCACTGGACTGTGTTCACAAGGTCATTTTTGGTTCCGAACCACGGTACATTTGTGTCATCAGAGTTGCAGCTGTTTACCCCTGTTGGTAGATAATGACTTGGCAGAAGATGGCAAAATGAATGGACGCTTGCTCACTTCATTTTTGTACTTTGGATTTTAGATTCATTTCCAAAGCGTCAACGGAATGGCACATGCTTCTGTTTGTCACGACTGTAATGCAAAGGGTCCTAAGAACGTGGGAATCAATTTCTGTGAGCAGAAATGAGATATAAATTCTCTGCTTGTGGCATATCAGTCACGCTTTTTAGGAAAGCGAGTGAGTAAACACATAAATACAGTTTGACTTTAGTATGATTGCGTTCACATCAGAAGCAAACCATATCGGAGTTCGCACAAACCGTACCCCAGACCACCCTTTTTAGGCGTTTTTAGGCCAAGTTCAGAAAACAGTGTTCACATTATCCAAACGAACCAAACTCTGATGTCAAGCACACCTGTGTGCGCACCAAAAGTGCTAGTGTGAAAGCCCAAGTTCAGATCTCAGTTCAGTGGAGAATTTATGGATGGGTAGGCCTATGACTTAATGAATACATATGCAAATTTTCTTAAGACTTGGGACAATTTAAAACAAACTATTATACTTTCATAAAGCCTTAAAAGCACCTTTATAGTGTCCAATGATATTGTTTTATTCAGTGTATTTCTGTACTTCATTGTATATATTTTAATTCAATTCGAAGGAGCCAGTTCCTAAATTCTGAATTTTTCTCAACCCTGAAAGGCACATTAATGTTGGACTGGATCTTTTTCTGTGCAGCGGGCATTGTCTAATTTAATTTTTTATTTTGCTTTTCTTGTCATTTCTATGAGACAATGGAATACACAAATTTAAGCACACTTTGCTGCTTCATTTTAACCGCAGATTCCTTATTAAGTAAACAAAATCAGAAGCTGAGGTACACAGCTCTTTAAAATAGCATGAAGCCGGCGGGCTGAGTGAGCCATGTAGGTTTGAACACACACAGAGTCATGTAATGTACCAGCTGGTCAGTGCAAGTAATCTCTATAATTAGATGTTTCAACTCAGTCACCAGCAACACACCAACCACATTGATAGATTAAGGTGATGCAAACAGCCTATGTGGAATTAACCTTATAAGCTCCTGTATGTTCCTTCACAGCTCTCTAACAAACAGTTTATTTCTCTCTGCATAAACCGAACAGTTGTCATGAATGACTTTCATAAACTTTTAATGTTCAAACAAGTTTATTGTTGCACTTTCATTTAGATAATGGATAAATGATAATGCACGGTTGCTTAATGCAAAAATAATTTAAGTCACATAATAAAAATATAATAGCTCTGGGATGTTTTTCTGTTTGCATAATTAAAGACACATTGCAAGTTATGTTTCTGATGGATTTACATTTATTAATTATTTATCATTCGTTAGATGTTAAATAACTCTGCCAAAGCATTAGAAAGTGAAGAAAACACACAATACATTAAAATTAATTTAGAACACATTAGTAGTTATGGAATCGTAAAGAATGTAACATTTTTAGCTCTGATTCCAGTTACCTAATGATTCCATTAATGATTCTTTTAGTAATTTTGAGAATGAAAGATGATGTTTGGAATCCTATTTCAAAAGAACAATAATTAGTACCATTTTCTTCTCACATTTTCAGATATTTTGTATTCATCAGCTGTGCTGTGTTTGCTATGTTTCATAAACCTATACATTAGATTTTGTTTATTTGTGAAGCATGCCACATGTATAAGTAAAAAAAAAAAAAAAAAACCTGCATTGGCAAAAGAATGCAGACATTCCAGAAATATTAATGGAACTGAATATCATGCAGAAGAAAAATAAGATAATATTACGCTTTGTTGTTCCAAAAAACATCCAAATCCTAATCGTAACTCTAACGATGACAGTCTAAACTGAGCAAAAGGTCAAGCTGTAATCACATTTATTGTAGGAAAAATAGAGGCAAGGTACAGTGTTTGTCAAATGTCCAGCTTTTTATTGCACATACCTGGATTATATTTTTGTTTTGGACTTCTTACATTTTATAAATACTCTTAACATGCCAGTATCACAGATAAACGCAATGTGCAAAACGTAACTTTCTGGATGCATTTATGTTTTTGAGGCCAGTAGGGGGGTGAAAACTCTGGCAACTAAAGTGTTTTGTAAACCAACAGAAACAGACTTTACATGGGCCAATAATATTCACAGCACAGCAATGAGGAGTTTCAAGATTCCATAGGCATTAGCTAAAGCAGAGTAAAGTAGAGTTTGTCTGAAAGGTATAGGAAGAGATACAAGCTGAAATTCTCAGGCTGGACCAAATGTTGAAATTTCATCTGCATACGAATGATTGGAGAAGCTGTGTGCCCTTCTGATTGTTCACTGAGGTTGTGTATATTTGTAAGAACAAGGAGCCAAGCACTAAACACTGTGGCACCCAGTAATTAGCTGATCTTACCCTGACACCCATCCTCTCTAGGAAACCTTGAAGGATTTGCCCATGACAGTCCCAGATTGGCAAATAGGAGAACCAAGTGAAATTTATTTATTTTATTGTCAGATGCAGCCAAATTTCTTCCATATTCCTCCTAGTAAAACAAGCTAAACATTCAAGAATCCAATAATATTGCAGTGCTACTGGTCATCATTTACATCATATCTAAACAGCTTCTGTAAAAACTCGAACAGAGTAACAAGCAATAAGTGATGAGGGAGAGGAAGTAGCAATGAAGCGGAGAAAGAAAAAGACAAGCCCTCTATGAAAATGTGTTCATGTGCTGAAATTACAGCTATTTGTCATAAAGGATAATATCGAGGGGTGAGAACCAGGAGGGCGTAAGTGACATTTCACCAACTTTACAGGAGAGCCAAAACAAAAAATTTACCATAGTTTGATCTGACTTTGTGTACTGATTTCAATTGTTTATAATACAAATTTGTACACTCATGGATGACAGTACTTTTGCCAGTAGAAAGAGCTCATTAAGAGCTTTCATTTGATGTATATATTTCCATTTCACCAAAAATGTCACTTACGCCCTCCTGGTTCTCACCCCTCGATATCACAATCTTGCACTAAAAACCATGATGTAATTTAGTTTCATACTGTAGCTATGAGCATGTAGGCAGTTTACAATGTCTACTCATGTGTGAGACTGCAAACCATTAGTCTTCATTCCTCACAAAAAGGTTATGAAGTATGATGTTTTCTGAAAGAAAATGAGAAAGCTGATTAAACACAAACCAAGATTTTGGTAGGAGCGAGACCGAAGGTTAGGCGGTGTTTGAGTTATGCAAATGTGACAGGAAAGAAATGTCTCAATGTGTGCAAGTGAGGGTACGACGGTTGCAGAGATAATCTGGTTGGAAAGAAGAACTTTAGAGACATCAGTCTCCATGAAAAGAAAGGAGGAGAACAGAGGATTGCATGTGGGTGGTGGATTAAGATATGTACTTTGGTAGTACTTTTCATCAATGTTAAAATTGTATCATTATATATACAATTAAATACATTATATCTGAGGTCAGTATTGTAAGCACTGTAGATTTTATTTTATTTTAAGTGTCTTTCAATAATCGTGCATTTATCATTTTTAAGTAATTATCAAAATGCAGTAATAATAGTTTTAGATTAGTATGGCATGTCACACCGCAGGACATCAACTTCCCAAAGTATCTAAAGTCAACTACTCACTTACCTTTTCAGTAGAGACATGACTTTAGAAAAAAAAGGGTTGCTTGTTTACTATTGTAGGATGATGTTTTAAGCATATTTTTGCAAAAAATATTCCTTTATTTTTCCACACATTTTTATGCTTGTGTGTGTAGGACATGTTTCTGTGGCAACATGAATCATTACTCTTAAGTCTTAGTTCAAGTCACTGGCTCCCAAACATTTTCTCAGGGGATCCAGCCTCTATGGACAGTTTGGTTAATATTACTGTATCAAATTATATGCCATTTCATCTTTACTGGGAGTCTGGGACCCCTGTGGTTGCATTTCTTCAGCAAGACGTGATTTAACAGAAGTGATTGCCATATGAATATCCTTGCACACTTTCAATCTGTTGCAAGCTGAATGCCAAGAAAACAGAGTGTTTTCTTTTGATTGGAGTGGCATTCACACATGACTGTTTATTTTGGCAACAACAACAACAACAAAAAATCTGGACAGTGCGCAGGAGCGCAAGACATGTTTTAAAACAGTATTTTTTAACTTAACATCGCAACATTTAAAAAATGGACACAGGACACTGACAAAACAGCAAGACCAAATACACCGGTGTACAGTTTATCATGCGTATGTACCGGTCTTCATGCAACATCACATATGACCCACCGACTCCAGGCTCTTTGGCAGGCCACATCTGCAGTTTTTTAACCAATAAGAACCAATTTCTCCTTTTAGGAAAATTATGGGGAATATGAAACAGACCAAATGGACCACTTATAACATGTTTCTGCAGTTGTTTTTGAAATACAACCCCTCCTTGTGAAAGATCTGTAATGTTACATATATATGACACTGGGCGTTTATGATCAGTTTTTAATGTTACATGTATGTCACATTGGATGTTTATTTCTCAAATGTAAAAAAAAAAACATTGTCAGTTTTTTTTTTTTTTTTTTGCTAAATAAGAGGTTTTTTTCTGTACAACATTATTAACAAAATTATTAATTCTGATAAAACAAAAACCTTTTTCAGAAGTAATACAGTTTTTACATTTTATTTGCTTTGCCACAACATATTTCAAAATCACATAACTGTGAAATACATAAATAAATGCAGATATGCATAAATGAATGAATAAATTTTGTCAAAAGTGTCATTTTTAATTGTATTATTTTTGTACCATTTGTGTTATAATACATATATTTTTCCATTTATTTCTGCATTTCTACATTTATTTTTTTCTGTATTTCTGTGTCCGTATGTTAATAAGGTAGGCGGTCCTAACCTCTCTCAATACAGGATTGGTCAATTAGGCAAACCAGTCAGAACAAGCTGAACAACCGTTTCTGTTAAGAGGGAACACCAGATAGCAATTAGCCCAGTTAGCCTGCCAACTTTATTAACTGCAGTCAAGACACGTCTTGAAAATACACGAGCCATTTCTCAATACCAAGTACGAAAAGTTCGGACTTCGCAAGTCCCGTGGGCTGGAGGACGCAAGTCCGGTGTTCCGGTGAATTCAGTTCCTCTGTTTCCCCCTCACAGCGCATGCGCAACTTCAGTACGAAAATCATGGCATCAAAATCTGAAATAGCAGAAAGTTTCCTGTAAGTGGTAGGTTTGGGTGTAGGGTTGGTGTTATGACGCCGTTGTGACAGCGTCTTTACATTCATTTTGACCGCTCCCAGCACACATACCGTAAGTGCGCGATTAGACGTGCAAGGCCAAAAAAAAAAAAAAAAAAAAAAAAGTGCGGCTGGTTTGACCGTGTATTTTCAAGACGCGGCTGACCGCAGTGATTCGAGCGCATGTGAAGCTGGCCTGCTGCATCTTGAAGACTAGCGAACACAGCTGGATCAAGGTCTACATCCATATCAGCACTGAGCTGATAACTAATTCATCGACTACACGTTCCATACGAAACAGAAGGTAGCCGCTTGGTGCATGATCTATATCATTTGCTATTAAACGCAAATCAACTTATTAGCAATGGTAGTATCCAGAGTAGTACAGCCGTAACGATAACGATTCTGTTTAACCAATCCTGCATTGAGATAGGTTAGGACCGCCTACCTTATTAATATATGGACACAGAAATAAATAAATGTAGAAATGCATAAATAAATGTAAAAATAAATAAATGTAGAAATACATAAATGTAGAAATAAATGTATCATAACAAATGGTACAAAAATAGTACAATTAAAAATGACACTTGACAAAATAATTTATTCATTTATGCATATCTGCATTTATTTATTTATTTATTCATTCATTCATTTATTTCTTCAGTCATGTATTTATGTATTTCTACATTTATTTATTTCAGCATTTATTTATTTATTTCTATATTTATTTATTTATTTCTACATTTATTTGTGTTTTTATTTCTGCATTTATGTATTTATTCATTTATTTATTTAGGCTTAAGTAATTTCTCATCCTCCATACCGGGAATGCATGTGAAGACAGTTTGATTGGTAGGCTTATACGTTTTTCTACTGAGTTTGTTGTTGTATGAGTACGATTGTTTGTTTGTGTATGTGCATATATTTTTGCCAGTGCACATCTCTGGAGCATAATGCCTTTTGAATGGGTTTGGAAAAAAAAGGAGATGGAGTCATAGAGCGTGAATACTAGGTCTTTCCCTCAGGCTCAGAGCCTGAGTGCTCTGTTTGCCTGAAACTTTTGATTCATTACCCCCTCACAAGGCTGTCACAGTCAGACTCTAATTCTGATCTGGATGTTATGAGCGCTCAGCAAGCACAGATGAATAAGTCACCGCCTTCAGTCTCACTTTCCAGCTGTTCAGATTTGCTGCTCAGTCAGAGACAGAGCTGTCACTCATTATGATGTTCATTAACAAAACACAAACAACAGATCTTACAATTAGGATGCTTTGGTTCAGAAAATTTCTATGATAATATCTATGACAATGGTTCTGTGACAATGGGTTGCAGGTTTGTTCTGGGTTGTGGACAGTAAATAATGACAAGCAACTAACTAGAATCATTCATAGTTAGGACAATCAAATAAATGGTGGACAAAATGACTCCCATGTCTTTTGCTGTGGTTGTGTGACCAGTCAAACTCATCAAATTCATCTGTCAAGTTGGACAGATTTGTGACTCACCATCATGCTTGAAACCCATATTAACAGTGAATTTGAATGTTTGATTTTAAGAACATTTTTGCTACTTTTGGTTCCTTGCCGTTGTCGCCTCTGGCTTGCTCAGTTGGGGACACTTAATTTCTAGCGATTATCGTCAATTTGATTTCACAAATACTATTTAAACTAAACTGAGCTAGACAATGACATCTCTGAATTCAATAATGAAATGCCCTTAACTGAAAATTGAGTGTTTACTCTTATTATTATACATTACTGACACTCTATCCTTAAATTTGATACTGTTAAGTGCTTTGACACAATCTGTATTGTTAAAAGCGCTATATAAATAAAGGTGACTTGACTTTTGTACAATAAACATTTTTGATACTTTATTGGCTTATCACTTGATGTTTAATATAAAAAAATGGGTCCTAAATCCCTGAGAATCACTGATCTGTGATACTATAGCTACTAAAAAAGAGTAAAAAGAAAAGACTATCTGTGACAGTTATACAGTTAATTGCGATCTAATTGAACTGCAACACCTAACATCTGCTTCCAGTCTCAGTTTATAGGTAGTCTATTGTATACAGACCATTAAAGTTCCAGCATTAAACAAGACACATTTTAATATTTAATCTGTCATAGCTCAAGTGGTGTGTCCCACTGTCCATGTCATCCTTCAAAGGATACACATGTTTGGATTGCTGTGGACCTACATAAGTACTTTTAGGATATGTCCTACCCCAAAAAAGGGGTCATGGTTTGGCTGATTAGCATGGACTATTTAGCCCCTGCTGGTCAATGTCATAACAGCATCTGGCAGCAAAAGAAATTCAAAATAGCATTTTATTCCTACAGTTATTGTAAGCAAGATGTAAACTGTAAATATTTCATTATATGGTAGATATTTTCCAGTGCCAGAAATAATTCAAACTTATTTCTAATTTAATTTTAAAAAAGTTCATTTACTTATTGCGTATAAGAACATCTTAACATCACAACTTACAACTCAACTCTAAGCTCAGTTTAAATTAGTTGTAAGTGGAGTGACACACAGAACCGCTGCCTTTGCGGAATGTTCCATATTGGTTACTTCCTTATTGAATGTTCCATTTCAGAGTTTTAAGGCAGCGGCATGTGTAGAAAGTAGACATCAAAGCGGCTCACTAGGTTTTGATGTTATTGCTAATACTTCAGCAAGTTGCCTTAACTATTAAAACATATTTTCGTGTTAAATCACCCAGTGTGCCAATTTTTCACAAACACATCATATAGTTTATGATGGTGGTCAGGTAATCCATTTTAAATTGAATCAGCTGTCAAAAAGAATAGGAAGCAATTTTGGGAGGTAAGAGCATGTAGTGTATCATGTCTTTAAGGATTATACAGCAATGCTAAGCTCACTGTGCCATAAAATAGGAAACTAGGGTTTGTGCTGTGTACGTGAGAAACGAGCGGAAGCGATAAGTGTAGTGGAACAGATGGATTGTTTTTATGCTGTTATATTTGTATCTATGGCAGCTATTGATATGTAGTGGAGTGTCGGAGAGATGCCATTGGAGGGCGGGATGCGGTTTGCACGTCCTCCCCACCCCGAAGGCTTTGAAAGGGCAGTGGGCCTTGGGCTGAAACAAGCAAGATGTTGAGGAAGGCTGGAAGGAAGTGCTGAGAGCTCATGTTGTTCCAAATCCATATAGCTTAGTTTCTCCTGTGGAAGTCAAAATAAGGTTTTTTTAAATAATGTCCTGGAGCCAATTGCATAAACATAGCCATTATGCTAAGACTGTGTCTTAAGAACTAATTTGAGCAAGTAGAGGTAATCAGTCTTACTTTTCGGATCCAAATTAGACTGATCTTCCTTTTTATGTAACTGACCAGAAAAAAAAAAATAGATGACTAATATATAAGACTAGTCTAAGCAACTGGTCACTTTTGTACATACAGTTACAATAACTGACTAGGGCTTTCAAGCTTCAAATGGATGTAAAGCCACACAAAAGTATTATATAATCCAATACAACTTGGGAACTTCTTTTAAAATCCTTTAAGGGAAGGAAATGGGGAAAGGGAAGTGGTGTGTGGCCAAGTATGGGTCACCATACTCGGAATTTGTCCTCTGCATTTAACCCATCCAAGTGCACACACACAGTAGTGAACATACACCCAGAGCAGTGGGCAGCCAATGCTACGTCGCCCGGGGAGCAGTTGGGGGTTCAGTGCCTTGCTCAAGGGTCTCACCTCAGTTGTGGTATTGAGGGTGGAGAGAGTGCTGGTTATTCCCTCCCCCACCTACAATCCCTGCCAGACCTGAGCCTCAAACCCACGACCTTCGGGTTACAAGTCCAACTCTCTATCCATTAGGCCATGACTGACCCCTTTAAAGCCATTCAATGGCTGTTTGGGATAAAAAGACAAAAAATTGTCACTATTCACCAAAAATCTTTACATCCAGTTCTCCTTGGTGTGTTCACAAGAAGTAGTGATGTCAGATTTATGAACAAACTGGTCAGATTAATGAATCAGTTAACTGGGCTCACAAGACTCAATGATCACATCATAGCAGTTTTTGAAAACCAAAACCTAACAAGACAGTTGTAATGCAATGCACAAATAATCAGATAGGAGAGTGTTAACAACATGACAGAAATGTCTGAACTTTTATTCACCCTAAGCCCTGCCCCTCAGCCCCTTCAAGCCTCTTCAAGTACACACTTTGGTGACGTAACGCTGCACAGACGGACAGTGGAGTCTGGACCAGTGCAAGTTCAGCCAAAGAGCACACTGAGGACGTATTACTGAAGCAGGATCTCATCATAGGTATCCCTTTGAATCATAAAATATCAAATGGGATACTCAACAATCTCATGGATTTAGATGATTGTGAGTGAAGACTACAAGACTAAATGACCACATAAAACTGTAATATAAGAGTTTACAATAATGCAGGAAGTCACTGACATTTTTCCCCAATTTAAAGATGCACCAATTAACTTGAAAAGGAACACTGTAAAGGATTTTTTGAAAGGTGTAAATAAAATTAAGATTATTGGAGTATGTTTTACAAGAAAATACTGTCAGAATTTTCTGCTTAAAAATGTCACATTTAATTCAATATCTTATTTGCTGTTTCTTGCCGAATATTAGTTTCTGCTCCAAATTTGAAGTTTTTAATTTTCAGTGTAGTACTTTTCATAAATATGATTCAAATTATAAACGCTCACATGTGAAGACTCCTTTCATATCAGTGGCCTGAAGATGTTCTTAGAAAGATTTGTTTACAGTTTTTTACTTTCTTTAAAGCGGCTGCCATTTTGATTTGACATGGCCAGAATGAAACCCAAAAAGAGTTTTGAAGAATAGTCACGCTGATCTCTTACATATAATGAAAGTAAATTGTAAGTAAGAGGCGTGAGGCTCAAAAAGCACCAAATGTGAGATGTAAGAACAAAAAAAAATCCTAAAAGGGGTCCATACGACTCATGCATTATATTTCAAGTCTTCTGAAGTTATATAACTGCTTTGTGAAGAACAGACCGAAAGTTATCTTGAAGATCTTGACATCTGAAGTCACCATCCACTTCCATTGTATGAAAAGAAGCAGATGGGAGATTCTGCTGTAAATAACTCCTTTTGTATTCCACAAAAGAAACTAACTCATACAAGTTTGGACAACATGAAGGTGAACAAACGATGACAGAATTTTCATTTTAGTCTGAACTATCCCTTTGACCATGTCCGGTAGATGCAAGGCACACTGCCGTCCTGTCTGTCTCGTATTCTCACTCTGTGTTGTGTTTTGTATCTGTTTGTCTGTCACGCTTTCGTTCTCCAGCTGTCGAGTAACTCTCGAGCCTCTGTTTTTCTACCCTCAGGCTCAACGCAACCAGCTGAAGGAGCTGCGCTGTCCAGATGACAAAATGCATCACAATGAAATTATGTAGACTTGTCTTCAGTTACAGATGGAGCACAAAGAGAGATAATGAATGCATTTTCAGGCAAAGTTATTTCAAAAGCTGATGTGTGGTCCCTGGTGTGCTTTTAACTTATCCTTCTTCAAAGCCGGCTCACAGATGCTGTTTGTCAGCAGTGAGTAGTACCACAAAATACCTTGATATTACCTGGTATGAGCTTGCACAAGTTGCCTGCATTGGTTGAACTTCTGTGGACTGACATACTTTACTAACCCTGTACAATTTAAAATAATACGCCATTTATGCCTTGCTTTCTGTAGCCAGTAATAGCGCAGTGTTAAATTCATCTGGCAAATAGCACTTTGTTTTGTGAAAGACCCATTTTGCATAGAAAGGAGGTGTGTTTTAGCAAACAATAATGACTTAATTTATAAATTTACAGCACAATGCTGTTTTGGCACTGTGTATACTGGAGGTTTTTGCACTGAAATACCTCATGCCAATGTGGCACAGCTGTTTAGTGTATTCGCCTCTGAGTGTGCCATTAAATAAACAAATTGTTTGCATAGGAAAAGCATATTCATGCATTTTGTCAAAGTAGACAGCTTTGTCATTGTTCTCACAGCCGTCTGAATAATGAAACAGAATGCAAGAAGCTCACAACAAAGAATGCATGTGGGTGCAGTGTGTTTTAGAACAGATGGTACTGAAGAGGAAGTTTTAATTAACATACATTACCTGATTTGTTTAAATGCAGACTTGTTAGCATATGCAAATGTGATCCTACTTTATACTAGGTGTATTTATATGTATATATGTCAAAAAAGTAATTGTTTTGTACAGTGTATTTATTGTGTTCATGTTGTATTACAAAACATGTTTGTTTGCTTTTGAGATGGGACAGGTTTAATGGTAACCAAGTTAGGGTTAAGGGGGTAGTCGTAGGGTCAACAGTGTAATTACAGAAATTAATGACAGATCTAATTACATGTAGATATTTTAAATATAATTACAATGTAAAAACAAATGTAAAATAATTTGGTTACACTTTATTTTAAGGTGTCCTTGTTACAGTGTTATTATACATTTAACTACATGTACTTACTGTATGGTTAGGGTTAGGATTAGGGTTTGGTTTAGGGTTACTTGCATGTAATTATGAATAATTTATTGTTATTATAATAATAAGTACATGTAATGTGTAACAAGGACACCTTAAAATAAAGTGTTACCAATAATTTAAATGTTATACACAGTATAATGACATTTCATTTTAAGTGAGTTTGCAAATTTCAGTTATCCATATTTGAAAAGTATTATACATTTATGTAAATAAAGCACATTAAAAGTTTGACAGGCCATATTAGGAGTTTTTACAACCCTCCTCCTTTTTCTGGAAAATATCATACATGGATAGGTTAAGGAAACTAGCCTACATTACTTTGGAAAAAAAAAAAGGTGTAGGATTTACTTTGAAACAAGTTTCAATTAGGAAATTGCTATTAAATTTCACAAATACTTACAAAGAAACTGCAAGCAAAAAATTTTTTTTATAGTATGCGTCATTTCATTAACCTGATCGTAAAAACCAATTAAATACACCTAAAACGGACAGGCTGCATATTAGCCATATAGTGGCCATTAACTGTGATTCTCCACTGTCATTTTTCTTTTAGCTCCACTCTTGTTACAGAGGGTCTTGCTGACCAGATTAAAGTTATTTAAACTGTTGGCATGTTTAGCTTCCTGAATAATAGCACGTCTTGCTTTTAGACATCTGAAGTTAACTCTATTAACCCCTCGAGTACGGAGTTTTTAAATATGTGAAATGGGATCGAGCTCTTGCCGTGCATTGGCCAGCATATTAACAGACAAATCTAGCCGTAGATAAAAATATGCACTGTACATCGCTGAGTGTAAGATTTAAAGTGACTCAGATTTTTGCTCTGGGGCAATCGTGCATAGAGGAGATCAGGCAGATGGAGAGAGTGTGAGACTGAGAGAGAGACAAAACAACAATAAGAGAGAGAACGAGAGAGGGGGCCTTGCCTTTTAAAACAGCAGGATGGGAAGCAGATCCTCTGGGTCACACAGAGGTAACACCCCACAGCACAATGACATAACTACCCATTAATCAATGCTCCCAGGTTGAGAGAACTAGTTCCAACGTAGAGAAGGTTTTTAAGACAGACTTGTGTGTGAGAATGCAGGCCCATTGGATTTATGATGGAAAACAGCGTTAGCGTGACAGTTGCGTAGCATCTGAGCAGCGAGTCTAATAGTCTCGTAACATTCAGCTTGTCTCCTGTGTTTCATGTTCTGTCACTGAAATGTACACCAGACAAATGAGTGAGACTTCAGATAAAAATCACTGTCCGGTGAGCCTCTACTGATATTTATAGAAATGTCGCCATCATTTATTCACCATTTTACCACTCATATTTTACCATGTATAATTTTTGTTGAAACAAAAAATTAGGAGCGTTTAAGTTTCTCATTTCCATACAATGATGGTGGAAAGGGATTTTGTCAAATAAAACTTGACTCATCTTTTGTGAAAAAGAAGTACAGTAGATTTTTAACAAAGTTTTACTTTGATTAAAGTGTACTGCTGAAAGAATTTATGGTAAATTTAAATATTTTAATGCCATTTCTATGGAAACCTGCATGTCTTACATTTAAATACATTTGTAATTACACAATTGTAATGAAGAAGTTGCAATTTAGGACAGTTAAAATAAATGTAAAAATATAAATATACACTACACTTAAGATTATATAACAGTAGCTACAGTTAAAATTAGAATCAAGTACTTCCGCTTTAGCGTGTTAGTCAAAACTCTAAGTACACTTAAATGGCCTTTTATTTCATTAATATTACATCTGCAAGTACAGTTTTTAAAAATATACTTTTCAAATCTGAAGTACACTAAGTTCAGTACAATAAATAAATATTTCAAAGTGAGTTTAAGGAGTGCACCAACCTAAAACACAGAAGCACTAATAATTACAGGAACATACTGAATGAGTTCTAACACGTTACAAACTTATAAGAAAACTTTCCAAACATGGACTTCACCTGTCTGTGTGCAAGGAATAATAAGGTTCAGCACAGCAATTCCTTAAACATAAGCAAAAGCCACAGATTAAGTTGTAATCTGTCTGGATGACCCTGGAGTTCCATTGTGTGGCAGTTGACTCTCCTTTGCTACAACATGATCACATGCTTTTCAAACTGTAAACATTCCCAACCAAAAGAATAGACAGAACAAACAGAGGAGATATCTTCCCCCTCCAAGGTTGAGTGTCATAAGGACTTGACTGGAATTCAGCTCCTGATCAATCTGAAAGAAACTTAAGCATACAGAGCAAACAAAACCTTCACACATGGCAGAGAAAGAACAAATCATATCAAAACATCTAATGATTCATTAAACGGGACAATAAATATAATAGAAAATATATTCCAAGAATCAAATGAACTTCATGAAAGCGTCTAATCACTTATATAAAATGTTTTATGTGTTATGCTTCAACCAATGTTATTTATTGATAAATTTTTTAAAGGAATTGTTCACCCAAAAATGAAACTTCTGTCGTCATTTACTCACCCTCATGTCGGTCCAAAAACTGTATGACTTTACATTCATCTCCGGAACACAAATGAATTTTTAATATTCTCTCTTTTTTTTTTTCGTCCATCCACTGAAAAACCAAAATTCCAAATTTCCAGGCTTTAAAAATTCACAAAGATGTTGTAAAAGTAATCCATATGAATTGAGCATTTTACACCAAGTCTCTGAAGAGATGCAATCACTTTACATGATGAAAATATAATATTTCCTAGTGAATTGGTACTAAAAAGGATGTAAAGGATGTGATGTGTGGCCAAGTATGGTGGCCCATACTTGGAATTTGTGCTCTGCATTTAACCCATCCAAGTGCACACACACACACACAGTAGTGAGTAGTGAACAAACGCACGCACGGAGCAGTGGGCAGCCAATGCTGCGGCGCCCAGGAAGCAGTTGGGGGTTCGGTGCCTTGCTCAAGGGTCTCATCTCAGTCATGGTATTGAGGGTGGAGAGAGCGCTGGATATTCACCTACAATCCCTGCCGGACCTGAGACTCAAACCCGTGACCTTTGGGTTATGAGTCCGACTCTCTAACCATTAGGCTACGACTGCCTGACAAAACCAGTCTGTGGAAATAAACTGTGCTATACAGTAAGTAGGCACAATAAATTATTTAATGTCTCACTTTTATGAATACTACATTTCAAGTCAGTGAGCCTAACACCTAAAACTGGAACATATTTACATTGTTTGAATTAGTTATTCAGTCATTGTACAAACTAACTGTAGTAATGAATAATACATTATTCAACACATTGCTTACGGCATTACCTCACACCGACAGGAGTCGCTGACATTTCTCCAGAGACCGAATATTAGGCCAATATACAATTAACGATAAATCAACACAACAGAACAAACTCAGTCCACTTACTTTATCAACATGAGTCAAGGTAAGCCAGTTAAACTCAGAAAGAGGTTTAAGAGCTTCATGTGTAAGAAGTTCCCCATAATCACATCATGAATGAGTCCATTAAGCTCTAATGGAACTGATAACAACCTGAGAGGAAGCAGTGGTCCCATTATGAGCAATATTTATAGCAGATACAAAATTGCCCCTCTATCATTGTCATTATGACTTTTGACAATTATGTCTGTACGTCATGAGCATAAAGAAATAAAGGGACGGAAATTGCACTTCACGCTGCTATTTCCGATATTATTTGATGGAGGGCACGGCTGGCCGTATTTATGCTATTTTTACCAGCAGGTACAGATGTAAACAACAGCTCTAAGTGTGCGTTCAAAGCCTGGTTCATCAAGGAGCAGATCACTGAAACTAAATTACTTAAGTGCATAATTAAGTGCCTTTCAAGTTACTTACTCGTGTAAGAATTACTTATTTGTTAAGCAAGGAATAATTAATGACAGGCCACTGAATTATTGGAAAGTAATGCACACCCGAGGTTGTGAATTAAATGCAATTATTACACGGCTCTGTGGAATTCTTGATTCTAATTGGTCAGTCGTGACATTCCGAGGTATGCTATTCCTTGATAACAACCGGTAAATGCTGATAACATGAATGAAGTTGGCTCTATACACTTGCTGGGAACAGTTTTACTTTGCAGGAGTTTTGCCTTTGGTTAGCTAATAAAATATTAAAACTCAAATCAATATTATGTGCTGCCATTATGCGACGATTGTTTTGTACACTGTAATGGATTATAACTAACAAACTGGTAAGATTTGAGCTCTTTTATCTTGACTCATGTTTCACAGTTCATACCCAGTGCAATGCTGTACCAGGTGAGCTACCAAGCACGTTTACTATGCCAGAAAAGCCATGCATATGGAGCTATGTGATGCAAATGTCGAAATGTATTAATTTACAAATCATGCACTACAGTAAATGTGTTTGGAAGGAATAAAAGTTGTTGGTGTTTTATTGACACTAGTGTTCATTTCAGTGGGAAACTACAGTGAATTCTACACATAGGTACGTTTTTTGGGGTTTTGCAAAAATGGTACATTTTCCCATTGAGCCTACAGTATGTTTTTGTGTATTTTTATGTCTTTATAAATACTAATAAAAGCCTATATACTATGCTAGTAATATGCATGCTAATAAACAACTAGTTAATAGTGAGAACTGGTCCCTAAACCAAAGCGTTACCAAAAAATGTACTAAAATCAGAATCCCAAAAGAACATATTCAAGTACTTAAAAAGCAATGTCATAACCCCTATTAATGTTCTTCCACACCACACACAATGCTTTCCTCTTGTTTTTTTACGGTGGTGTGATTGGTCTGTTATGAATGTAATGACATTTGAACACATTTGTGACATGAGGTACCGAAGCATTCATCTAAGCTTACAGTTCACATAAGCGACTGCAATTTTGTTCTAAGTGCCCACAAACACTAGTAGTGTATGATGAATGGTGTGGAAATGATGTAGGGCCCAGTGGACAGAAGGGGTTGATAAAGGACCACCTCATTTGGATTACAGCAATCTTCAGTAGCAGTGCAGTCACTGCCAGGGTAGAAGCAAACAAACAGTGTGGTTTGAAAACACAGCAAAGACTACTAACTAAACGGTTATGAAACAAGATCTCCCCAACCACACCACACCAGATGACTGTGTGTTTCAAGCATTCCATTGGCCTTGTTAGACTCTAACAGTGAATCATAAATCACACTGTGAGGCAGACCAATGTAGTGATATGATAAATGATGATTCATGCTAGCATTTAAAGCAGCATGTGATAACAATGCCCTTATCAGGTCTTATTCCAGCATCAGTCTCACACAAGCATAACAGCAGTTCCCCAGAGCATCAACACCTTTACACATCTGTTTTTCCACGCTGTGCCTCTTTCCCCTGCACAACAATCACAGAGTCACAGAGGTGAGAAGTCTATGGTGAAATGGACAGATTTGTTTTGTTAAAGGCAATACAGAAGCTTGGCCTACAGCCTTAAAGAGGATTGAGATAAATAAACTGATTAGAAAATCAAGCGCTAATGCACCAAAGGGATTCATGTCCGCTCAACAATCCAGTCCAGTGTAAACACAGGATTTGTTTAGGCAGGTTTACAACACTTGCTGTACTGAGAATATTAGAACATGGTGGGCTACATTTTCTAGCTATATATTAACTAAGAGTTTTCCCTCAACAAACTCCTAGCTTGCTGCTTATTGACAGTAAACAGATAGTTGTTGTAGCAGTTAAAGGTTCTAGAATATGGTCATGCATTAATATGTGCTTCAGAAGTATTAATAAACAGTCAGTATGCTAATATGTAATATGCATCCTAATAAGCAACTAGTTAATAGTGAATAGTGTTCCCTAATCTAAAGTGCTCCCATAAGGCCACACTTTATTTCAAGGTCCAATTCTCACTATTAACTACGGACTTTTACCTCAAACTCCTAATTAGCTGCTTATTAATAGTTAGTAAGGTAGTTGTTAAGTTTAGGTACGTAAACATCTAGGCAAGGCTTGTTAAGCCAAAATTCACCAACCAAGTCTTATGAGACCACAGTATTTTACATGATTTCGGACGAATGATGTGATTCACTTGGAAAAGTAAAACACTTTGGAAAAAAAATAAAGCATAAAAGTTCAACCCATAACCCTAACCATCAATGGAATGTAGACATTGCGTGAACACACACAAATTCATACAAATTATTAATTCACCAAAACGTATCAAGTACATACAGTAGTACAAGTAGATAAAGCCAATGTAACCTTTGAACTAACCTCCAAACAGTTTCAAACATCTAGTCAAGGCTTTAAGCTAAAATTCACAGTATACTGTAAACCAACCCAATCTCATAAGAAAATGTTACTATTTTATACATTTTTATGCAATTTCGTATGAATTTGTATAAAGAAACTAGAAAAAAAGCATTAAGGTCCACCCCTAAACCTAACCATCAGTGAAGTGTAAACTGATCACACATGATTGACATTGCACAAATTCATACCAATAGTACAAGACAAACCACACTATTTATTTATTTTTTTTAACTTGAATTTTATTTATTCACCATCTTGATATCATAATTAATCAAAAAACATTACACAAGCACATATTTTAATCTACAGCGTGGCAGGCCTTCTCTGTCATATCTGGCTCCATGTCTGGCCAATCATACCAGCAGCCCTTCTACATAGCAAGCGAACTACACAACACAAAACTAGAACCCACCCATTACAATGAGCAAAGCTTCCACACCGTTTAGTGCAGACATTGGATTTGATTATAATGGGAGTGTCCTAGATTTAATATTTTGCATCAGTCATTTGCATTGTACTGTAGCTGAGGTGTACTATAAAACACCAACACTGTGATAAAAAAAAAAAAGTGTGGAATCCTTACCAAGAAATATACAATACATTCAACACTGTAGTCAAAGCAAAAAAAGGATTTTAGGGGCAAACAGGATCTTTTATGACATTTTTGCAAAGACTGCAGGAGAAAATTATTTGATGTAGTAGCATGTTTTTGAGTTCTCGCCAGCAAATTGAATTTAAAGGAACAGTTCACTCAAAATTGAAAATTTCAAATGAGATATTAGACATCTATATAAGAAAATTAGATGATTTGGACTGTCAAGCACCAAAAATGTGTCCATATGATGTTTGAACTAAACTCCAAGTTTTCTGAAGTCATAAAATAACTTGTAAGAAACAAACCAAAGTTCAAACCCATTTTTATGAGAATCCAACATCATTGATTTTCATGCATCATGTGACCAAATGCAAACCGACCTGTTTGGAAATCACAAATGAGATTTAAAAGTCACAGCAAAAGGGAAGATTGTCACAACGACTTGAATTTTTGGTCTGTACTTTTGTGTTGATAGAAAAATAATACAAGGTTGAAACAACACCATAAATGAATGATAAAATTTTAATTTTTGAGTAAGCTATTCCTATATATACACATCAATATAACTATTGACTGTTTCAACATATCATACTTTAATGCAACATCATTACTGTTCAGATACTTAAAAATAATGGGTTCCATTCATCAAATGCATGTTCTGTTACACAGATTCAGCTTTCCATCTCTCCTGCTTCCAAAGCATGGCTTGGGTTCTCCTGGGATTCTCTTGGCAAGTTCATTCCTAGATATTCCAAGAGGTTCTGAAGTTTGAATGCAGAGAGATGAGCATAACAGACGCTTTGCCTCCCTCACTGAAGAATTTGGCATCACTTCAGTCTGGCTGCAAGAAACAGAGGCCTTACACTCACGTGGAAATAGAAGGCAGACCCATGTATGCATGATTTATTGACTTCCACGATTACTCTCATGCTTGGATAACATTACATGATGCGAATTTCGGAAAATCTGTTTGAAATATTCAACAGGATGTTTTGTTTTGGCAGACAACCTCAGACAAATAAGTTCATGGTCTTTGATCCCTTGTGGCAAAAAAGTGTTTCCCTTTTTTGAAAAAAGTCCAACTGGATCTCGCAATGTTTAGCACTTTGTAAGCGCTAAAGAGTCTTTCATCTGCAGTTATTACAAATTAGCCACCACTATCTCACCTTTACCACAGAAGGACTGAATTATCTCAGCCGGTTTCACTCAAAAGGCAAAATTGGTAAAACAAAAAGCCAGTAATTTCTCTTTTTAGTTAACTGAATACTAAACCAGGACCTAAATGTTTCTCTCACTCGCCATGAAGCACGCACAAGCACAACACACACACCATGTGCACAAATAACAGACACCACAAAACAAAGTCATTATAAATCTCAACAGGCATTTACCGATATCTACATATTTAACAATTATAAATTAAATTGTGCAAATTTCCCCACATAGTTATCTGCGATAATCATCGTCATTATCATCATGTGTTTGATGATCTAAAGAAAATATAAATGTGCATCATAATGCACACAAATGCCACAATATGGGGCATCAGCTGCTCATTGTCATTAAAGGTGAAGTATGTAATTTATACGTCATTAGTGACACTAAACAGAATTGTAAAAATGATTTTTCACAACAAACTCTCTATGTTCCAATTGTTCAAACCAATTTCATTTTAATAACTGGAGAATCCCATCTGTTATCATTCTTATTCAACTTAAATGTAGCCGCTCAACATCTACACAAATGGTTGTCAGTGAGGAAAGATACTTCTTGCCTCTATAATGGTGTAGTCACAGCATCTACCAGCAGAGATTAACTGCTAAAATTAACCAGACAAACCTTAAACCTATGGTTCAAACAAAAAGTCCCACCCCAAACTCTTTGTTATTGTTATGGCTCAGCTGGGCCACTCAAACAAACAGATTTGGTGGCGCTAATGTCGCAGAAATTACATACTTCGCCTCTACCCTTCGCCGCAATCTCATTTCAGTGTCTTGCGGTTGCGTATCTTTTTTTTACAATAGCATATCATATCTTGAACTGAGCATGACAAATGTCCTCTGAGTGAGGAACCATTTTGATCAATGTCTTAGGTTGAAATTTGTTCAAAATTTTCCCTTCGCTTTCTGGCTCTCGTCCTCGCAGTTCCTCCTACACTTCCCGAACATCTTTCAAAGCTCTGTGGTAAAGGATTCGAATGTCTATTGGGAGATGTGAAGTATGCGAGAGAAGAAACAGTTGCTAACTAATACTGACTCTTGAAAATATCAAAATGTCTGGTGGACAGTCATCTGACCATTGACATGGGGGTATCAGATCTATCATGCTACTCCATTAAGGCAGTGACCCAGACCCTTTGAAGCATTTCACATATGGCTATATTTTGCATGCTTGAGTATACCAAGCATATTTCCTTGAAGGGAGCAAATCATCGTGATTAATAGTGCCACATTCATCTAATGTTTGCTTGAAGTCCTGTTCACTATACAGAATCTGCTTTAAGCAACTTTCACCGCTGAAGATTGGCTGTGTGACTGATTTGTACTTCACTTACTCTGCATGGTAAATCTTTGTGTATTTGTTTTAATATTGGGGTCTATGACCTACAGAAAAAGGCACATGGGTAATACCAGTCAATACTTGATCAGTCTATATCTATACCTTAGCTTGGCAATTAATTTCTAACAAAGACAAATATGGTTTTAATTAAACTACACACAAAAAGCTTTACGTGTTACATGTACCCAAAAGCGGCAATTGATTCCAAAATATATGCGAACAAAAATGCTGGTGTGCTGGTGTCACCACAAGGCTTCTTCGCTTACTTAACCAGCAGAATGTCCTTGACCAATCAGCTTCACCCATTTTTGGCTTTGCTGGTCCATCGGCACCACATTAGCATAAACCTGCATGGAAATTCTGGTCTAAGTTGGTCTTTTCTACAGGGACACGTGGGGTTCCTTCGGTTCAAATGGAGCTCATGCACTCTGGAAAGCATTAACTGGTTCAGTTATGTTTTTGACTTAAGTTCAGTTAAGTGTATCTTTTTCTTAATCTTTCGTTCATCCAGAGGTGCTGGTTGCTTGTGATGGTTCCTCTTGGACCCTGCAGTCCCAATGGGTTTTCTCTACTAAATCACAGACAGCTACAGTATCTCACAAAAGTGAGTACACCCCTCACATTTCAGCAACAATTTTAGTATATCTTCTCAAGGGACAATACTGCACAAATGAAACTGGGATATATTTTAGAGTAGTCAATGTGCAGCTTGTATAGAAGTACAAATTTACTGTCCTCTAAAAATAACTCAACATATAGCCATTGTTGTCCAAATAACTGGCAACAAAAATGAGTACACCCTAAGTGAACATGTCAAAACTGTGTCCAAAGTGTCAATATTTTGTAGGGGCACCATTGTTATCTAGCACTGCCTTAATCCTCCTGGGCATGGAGTTCACCAGAGCTGCACAGGTTGTTGCTGGCATCCTCTTCCACTCCTCCATAATGACATCATGGAGCTGCTGGATGTTAGACACATGGTGCTTCTCCACCTTCCGCTTGAGGATGCCCCACATGTGCTCAATAGGGTTCAGGTCTAGAGACACACTTGGCCACTCCATCACCTTCACCTTCAGCTTCATCATCACATCTTGGCGGTGTGTTTGGGGTCGCTATTATGTTGGAAACCTGCCGTTTGGCCCAGTTTCTGAAGGGAGGGCATCATGTTCTGCTTCTGAATGTCACAGTACATGTTGGAATCCATGTTTCCCTCAATGAACCACAGCTCCTCGGTACCAGCAGCACTCATGCAGCCCCAGACCATGATGCTACCACCACCATGCTTGACTGTAGGCAAGACACAATTTTCTTGGTACTCCTCACCAGGGCGTCGCCACACATGCTGGACACCATCTGAGCCAGACAAGTTTATCTGAGTCTCATCAGACCACAGGACATGGTTCTAGTAATTCATGCTCTTGGACAGTTTGTCTTCAGCAAACTGTTTGTAGGCTTTTTTGTGAGCCAGCTTCAGAAGGGGCTTCACTCTGTGATGACAGCCATGCAAACTGACTTGTTGCAGTGTGCAGCGTATGGTCTGAGCACTGACAAACTGATCTTCCACTTCTGCAACCTCTAAAGCAATGCTGGCTGCACTCATGCATCTGTTGCTTGAAGTCAGCTTCTGCACCTGACGCACAGCACGAGGACCTAACTTCTTTGATCGACCCTTGCGAGGCCTGTTCCGAGTGGAACCCGTCTTGGAAAACCTCTGTATGACCCTGGCCACTGTACTGTAACTCAGTTTCAGGGTGTTACTGAACTTCTTATAGCCTAGGCCATCTTTGTGGAGAGCAACAGTTCTAATTCTCAAATCCTCAGAGAGTTCTTTGCCATGAGGTCCCATGTTGAACATCCAGTGGTCATTATGAGAGAATTGTACTCAAAGCACCAAATTTTAACTGCTCTAATACAAGATACACAAATTTGTATGGTCCTGTCAAGCAGACAAAAACATGAACATGATGAATAGGACATGTGGCTTTGCATGGTTAAACGACGTATAGCTGTTATCACTTAGGGTGTACTCACTTCTGTTGCCAGCTTTTTTGACAATAATGGCCGTATGTTGAGTAATTTTCAGAGGACAGTAAATCTTCACTGCTATACAAGTTGCACATTGACTACTCTAAAATATATCCATATATAGTTTCATTTCTATAGTATTGTCCCTTGAGAAGATATACTAAAATGGTTGCTGAAATGTGAGGGGTGTACTCACTTTTGTGAGATACTGTATATAAGACTAGAGGTAAGACTCTTTTCTTCATCATTGAGTTTGTTAGCATGTACATTTGTGCAAATCTTTCTGAACATGTGTCCACCTTCTGCTCACCACTGATCCTGTCTGACTGGGACAGCTTCAACTGAGCACCATGTAACATGACGAATGGGTGTCCATCATGTGTCCTTCAGAGAGGTCAGTGCTCTCACAAACACACACACACAAACACACACACACACACACACACACACACACATACACACATACACACACGCCTCTTGCTCCTTGCTTCAGGGCCCTCAGCCAGAAGAAGCGAGAGTGGTCAGGCTAAGAGTCTTCTTCTGTGAGACACCTGGAGCTCCTTAAGCTCACAGGTTGCTCTTGGCATCGTCCTGTTGCACGCTACAACACTTTCCTCTGTCCACCATCACTATGTCCTCTGTTATCGAACTGCAAGTGGAACGGTCTTGTGGTGTGGAGGTGAACTGCAATCCAGTACCCATACCATTCTGGCTGTTAGACACCAGCATCTGCTTCTCTTCTGGACTGCCGAGCCGGGAGGTAGTGGTAGCGATATCAGGCAGCCGTGAGAGGTTGGAAGGAGGGACCATGATGCTGCTGCTCTTCATCTGAAGGGACTGGCTGTAGGTGTGACGGTACTCCTCCTCAATGTCCCTCCCTAGCTTCCAACGTCTCCATTTCTTCAGAATCTCAGACTGAACCTGACCAATCAAGATGCACAGAACGGTTAGGAAACAGACTTGTGAAGACGGAGCCAGCTTTGTGAGATTAAAAAAAGAGAATCGAACTTACCTCCTTGTTGACAAAGCAATATAAGATGGCTACCAGCAGCCCCTGTGAACATCAGTGCATGAATAAGCAAATCATTTAAGAAACACAGAAATAGTTGTATAAGTGCACAACCTGCTGAAATATCCAGGGATGCGTTTCCCATACAAAGACAAAACTGCACTGTTGAAGAAGTAGAAGTAGTCACAACCGTTTCCCAAAACTGCAGTAATTTTGTTGCACCACACTGGTTCAGCAATAAAGGACTGTCGTTATTTATTAATTTTTTTAAATTAGATTTCATTTTGGCTTTTTTTTTACTTTTTAGTAAAGGACAGTATATAAGTGACAGGAAGTGAAGTGGGAAAGAGAGAGGGGGCAGGATTGGGAAAGGTCCTCGAGACGTGAGTGAACGACATGTATAGAATGACAGATACAAATTGTAATGCATGTTATCCTGCTTATTTTGCTTAAGAGCATGATCTATTTCAGTCCATGTCATGCTAACAACAAAATAAGCGTCAAACCACAGGTTTGAAGAGAGCTATAGTTTCAACAACACAACTTTCTGATGCTGTTTGCAAATGTTTGTTAGAACTATGGTTTCAGGATCAGTGGAACTTGTGATCATATTTGGCTAACAATGCTTTTGGCAAACGCAACAGTATATCTAATCACTGGTTTGTTGTGTTATGGATGTTGGTCCCAATAAGATGTTAGTGTTTCAACCAGGCTTTTTAACTGGCTTTGCCGGCAAGACTTTCTTGGACAATCAACTTCACGATATGGTGAGACCACACAATGTGATTTACCCAAGTAGGTCTTGTTTACTGGTCAACATATTTTGTTGATCATAAAATAATATTTCTCTCAAATAGTCCTAACTCTGACCCGACCTTTAACTTAAACCAGCACTAACCATCATGAACTGGCCTGGATCTGCAATTCAAGCTGTTCTTTTCAGCAGGAAATGCCATACAATTTCTGTAGCTCGACTAGTTCATGGGGTTGATTCCCAGGGAGCACAAATTAATATCGTGACTGTTCTGTAAGTATCTTTGGATAAAAGTTGATTACCTGCAAAAAGCCCAGCTAAACTGTTTTGAGGTAGCTCTTAGTCAAGCATAAATAAAAACAAAGTGCTTTCAGAAATCTATAAAAGTAATAATCAGTCTATTTTGAGAATGAGCTAAACCTGACACTTTGAATGAGTTCATTTAGTGCCATCTGCAGAACGATATTCAAAAGCCAATAAGAATGAAGTGTCGACAGATGGATACATAACAGTCAAGCTTTATGGCCTCACTTGTTCTCTCCCTTACTCTGAATCTTTACGCATGTGAAAAGTCTCATCAGGGCAATTCCTCCAGGCAGATGATACAAATTCAACACACTGCAGCTGCGCTCCACTCGTGTGTCATTACCAGTTTGTCAAAGGGTGAGTCAGCCAATTTGTAGCGTCTGCTCTCTTAAAGCAATTAGTCCTGACTCTGCAAAATAAGCTACAGAATGTCAATTTATTTTTTTTTCAAAGCTGCTGCCCAATTAAGGGACATTTAAAATGCATTGCTAATTTGCAGCATATGGGGCTTTTAGGGAGATTTTGGGAAGGTGAGGTGATTTCTCTGTATGTCCTATCATGACACTAAAACTTCACTAATTGAAAGGAAAACAATTCTAAAATTCTGAGATTTGCTCAACCCTGGTTAGAGTGATGGTGTATGAAGACTTCCTGACCTGGAAAGAGTTGAAGAAGAGGTCGATGAAGAGCTTTGTGAGGCGCAGGGATAGAGCACCATGTGAGGTAGACTCATCAGTAACAAATGAAAACAGGACCGAATGGATCCCCAGTAACGGAATCAGGGTGAGGGTTGACTTAGCAAGCCTGAAATTGGGAGAAAAACACAAAGATGGACAGTTAATCCGGGAACAAATACACAACATTGTGCAAATGCTCAAAGTTCACCCAAAAATGAAAATTTGGTCACACTTTAGTTTGGAGACAAATTCTTACAATTAACTACGACTTTTGCATCAATAAATTCCTAATTTGCTGCTTATTAATAGTCAATAAGGTAGTTGTTAAGTTTAGGTATGAAGTAGGAGTAAGGGATCTAAAATATGGTCATGCAGAATAAGGCATTAATATGTGCTTTATAAGTACTAATAAACAACCAATATGTTAGTAATAGGCATGCTAATAAGGAACTAATTAATAGTGAGAATTGGTCCCTAAAGTGTTACCTAAAATTCTGTCGTTATTTTTTCACCCTCATGTCGTTTCAAACCTGCATGACTTTCATTCTTTGTAGAGTAGTTTAGATATATTATTATATACTTACGGTTAAAAGTACAATAACTATAAGTACAAAGGTTTCATGTAGAGAACAGAGTGAAAAGTCGTTATGCAATGAAAATCTGTTCACTTTACAGCAGGTCTCACGAATACATGCAAATGATAAAAGTATGGTGGATATGGTGCATTAACGCATTACATCATTGGTGTCAATGTTATAAAGGCCATTGGTTTTCATGTCTCTCATAACCAACTGAGATGCAAAATGTGACCCTGGACCACAAAACCAGTCTTTAGTCCCTGGGGTATATTTGTAACAATAGCCAAAAATACATTGTATGGGTCAAAATTATCCATTTTTCTTTTATGCCAAAAATCATTAGGATATTAAGCAAAGATCATGTTCCATGAAGATATTTTGTAAATTTCCTACCGTAAATATATTCAAACTTAATTTTTGATTAGTAATAAGAACTTCATTTGAACAACTTTAAAGGCAATTTTCTCAATATTTAGATTTTTTTGCACCCTCAGATTTTCAAATAGTTGTATCTCGGCCAAATTTTGTCCTATCCGAACGCTTATTTACTCAGCTTTCAGTTGATGCATAAATCTCAATTTCAAAAAATTGACCCTTATGGCTGGTTTTGTGGTCCAGGGTCACAAATGCTCTTTCAAAGCTATTGTTTGGCTTCAGAATACCTGGAATATAGTTGAATGGGCTACTTTTATGATGCATTTATTGGCAGCTCACTGTGTGCTTCATCAAAACATCTTTTATGTTCCACTAAAGCAAAAGAAACTCATACAGGTTTGGAATAAAAGGTACCAGGCATTTCACTTTTGGGTGAACTAACCCTTTAACTGTAGGACACCCACCGGAACTTGTAGTCAGAATATCTCATTTGATGCGCCCTCAGTTTGGACACGAGGATCTTGATGATGTGTATGAAGATGAAAAAGTTAATCTGGACAGAGAAAAAAAGACATCATAATGCCCTGGTTAAGACCATTATGTCACAAAACTGACACAACAGTTTCCTCACAGCACAACAAATGACTCAGATGAGGGACTGGGGCGGCGAGGAACGTAGGGGGGAAGGAAGTTGGTGATGCTTGGCGGAGTCTGGGAACAGCATTCGCACAGTCCAGCCCTGGGAGAATTCAAGCATAGGAATTCCTGCCCACTACAGGAACACTTGAGACGCTGTCAGATATGCAGAAACATCACTGCACATTGCTAAATGCTCATCTGCACCTCATAGCCAATGTGAGCATTATGGATGCCTGGCAATTTTGCACAGTATTGCGCCTTTCAATGCAATCATGTGGAAATAAGACACTGGAGGAGGGGGAAGTAATTCTTTGAAATCCTAGCTGTAGACCTTAAAACATATTCTGTGTAGTAGTTTCCTGATGTACTGAGAGTCGACATCATATGACGCTGTGCTTTGTGCATAATGGAAATTACTTCAATTTTGAATGTTGTTTAATGCTAAGCCAAATGCAGTGCAATTGGGTGTGAGCATAGATGGAAACTGCAGGGCATATAACAGCATAAAACATTTAACCTTACTGTGTTCTTTATATTCCTTCAATTATGTCAGAAAATACAGTCAAGCCTGGGTCATAGTAATATCAGTATTATAAAAATTCTTACTATGCATGTGGAGTGGGTGTAAAGACTGGGCAAAATAGGCAGAATTGGCCTCTTTTTCATTTCATGAATGTGAATTTTAATCGAAATGGCCACAGGTTGTTGAATTGGAATTACTGAATTTCATTTGTTTTGTAATTATATTGCTTGTAATGTAGACTAATCATGCCAGTGTATTCACTGAATTTTTGATAACACTCTACAATAAGGTTAATTTGTTAGCATCAGTTAAGTTAACATGAACTAGCAATGAAAAATACTTCTAAAGCATTTATCAATGATAGGTATTGTTAATTCCAACATTTACTAACACATTAAAAGTAAAATTTGCTTCTGTTTATTTAATGGGCCTGAACTAACATGAATTAACTGTATTAACTGTAAATGTAATTGTATTATTAATTATAATAACAAATAACAAAGATACTGTGATAAATGTATTGTTCAGTGTTACGTAATGTTAGTTAGCCTAATGCATTAAAGTCCCCCTGTGGTGAAAATCAACTTTTTTATGTTGTTTATTTGTCTGTGTGGTGTTTTTAATATGCTTTTAGACAAACCATGTGCCAATCCATTTATCAACACCACTGCTGAATATTTTCTCCTTAAAACTGTAGTTTCCCAATGGCAGTCACAGAAAAGCAGTTTGAAACAGCCTTTTTTTTGCTACGTAACAAATTTCAATAACCAATCGCGTCAAGGGATCCTATTCTTAGCATATCATTAAATGTGCTACAAAGCAGAGGGTCTAGTGAGAAGGCAGCCAGGTTAATCCGGTAACAGTTATATTTTTCTGTAGATGTTTCCCTAACTGTTAATATTTACGCTTATTTATTTGTATTTAGAACCGCTAACTTGAATAATAACCAGCGGCAACAGTGTAAAAGTAGCCCGGAGTCAGACGCACCTCTCCCGCATTGACATCCGCACGTCACATGCATACTCGCGGGCGCGATTAGGAATCACAAACTTGGCTGCATTTGAGTCTTCAAGGCATTTTGAGGATACAACATCATCAAGTAAATTAACAAATGTTACAGTATCCACTGTAGTTGTCCGCTAGTAAAAACAGTTTTATTAGTCATTATCCGTGTACGAACCAGCGCAAACAGATAATGTTACCTCATGAAGTTAGCCATCAACAGCCATCAACATCAGTTAGTCTCCTTGCTTCCGTTGAGCATACCAGCTTGTTTCTGGTTCAAACATATATGGCTTAATACCAATATTTCCACTTGCCATTGCCATTGTATTGCGTTTACTACGGTTCAGTTAGTGCAGGGGTGTCCAAACTCGGTCCTGGAGGGCAGGTGTCCTGCAGAGTTTAGCTCCAACTTGCCTCAACACCTGCCTGGAAGTTTCTAGTATGCCTAGTAAGAGCTTGATTAGCTGGTTCAGGTGTGCTTGATTAGGGTTGGAGCTAAACTCTGCAGGACATTGGCCCTCCAGGACCGAGTTTGGACACTTCTGAGTTAGTGGATTAGGAGGCCCTGGCTGGTGTGACTGAGTGGAGGCAGGGCTAATTTGCGTATTCATAGATCCGCGTATAGTAAATGAGGCAAAGGTGTAGAGTTACATTCAAGCTATTTTAAGGCATGAGAAAATTATTTTCACAAGAAAAAACATTTAAATATGTCATTTTGATTATCAAAGATGAGTTTTAAAAGATACAATTTTTGAATACAGGGGGACTTTAACTAACGTTAACAAATGGGATCTTACCGTTTCTATGTATTTTTCAATACATGTCAAAGTATAGCAATTCACATACCCATCGAAATGTTGCTGTATAGTGCCACAAATGTCCACCATGTTTTTTGGATAACTTTTAAAAAAATAAAATACAACATTTTTGATATTACATCAAATTATTAAATACAGATTTCGTTAACCTGTTATTTTACAGTGTCTTTATTTCATATGTTATATGTTATTACTATATTAATAACAGTATGCATAATTACTGTACAAGTAAATGACCCTAAACCAAACCCTAATTCTACCCATAACCTGATATTACAGTAAGTTGTTAATTAATATTATTTAGTACTAAATTGTATATTTACATTGTAACATGGACACCTTAAAATAAAGTGTAGCCCAAATTTCTATATTGTTTCTGATAATACTGTGTACCATTACTGGCTTATGGAATATAAATTCAGTTCTGAATGGTGTGCAACCATTCAACTAATGCTGAGGACTTATTCCAGTTATTCCAGTGACTCAATCTTTTAAATCGTTTGGATTTGTACACTGACTGATACAAAAACTCTTCCTATGAGGTGTTGATGAGGGAGTGATACTGAGACACTGTTAGCATGGACTCACTAACTTTAACACTAACGTTAGCTAGTTTTAGCCAGAGATACCTTGCTGAAGCGCAAGTTGGCATTAACATTCTGCTTGAGCAAATGAAAAGTGTATGACAACCAGAAAATGAACGTTTTCATCTTCATTGTGATTGGGGTTGAATGCTTAGGGACATTTTGCGCTGTTTTGGTAAGGTTTAGGAAATGGAATAAAATAAATTACATTACCTATCCTCTCATGATAACTGGAATTAGTGTTACAAGTACCCTAGGCACATCGTTTTTCCATTTTTGTAGCATAAACACCATTAAACCGATGCGAGCTTCGGATCTTCCAATGTTTCTCTATGGCGCTGAAACCTAAAGATGTCCGAGTTCGGTTCCCTGTGCAACTGATACTCGACTGCCATTGGCTCATCTGCGTTCAAGGGGAGGGGCTTACCGATAGGTCAACTGTGATATCAGCACATGACATACTATATATGGAGCTGTTGTGTTTGCGGGTTCTGAACCCATTTCCCCTCTTTTCTTTTGCTTTCCTGTCTAATCAACAGTATCCTAGATCATCAAGGCTAAAAAGCAATTCTGAATTCATGTTGACTTCAAGGGTGGAGGTAAAGTGGCTTTACAGGAGGTAAAGTGTCATTAGCAGTGCTCTGAATATGGGACACTCGGGCAGATAAGTACAGCTGAGAGAGGCTGATGAGGGACATGAACGAGACTCTCACTCACCAACACGGCCAGCAGGATTGGCAAACGAATAATCCACCAGTACTCCATGTTAATATTCTGCACCCAGCATCTGATCAACAAAAAGAGATCAAATACATCACTGCAAATGACCAAATATATGGCCTACTTATGTTAATTTAATATACTCAATATAGACAAAATGTACTTAAGAAATTAAGTTTACTGAAGCAACGTAGGTTTACTTGATTATCCATACTTTTTTTAAAATAGAAAAAAATAAAATCATGTAAAATATTAGTATCAAATATGATACAACAGGCTTTTGAGGAACATTTATTTGCATGCCTCTCAGTCATCATTGTATTGCATTGCGTTATTATTTTTATTTATTTATTTTTGCCCCCAACAATAAAAAGTACAGAGCTTTGATGATAAAACAAAGCACTTAAATTATCATCCTGCTAGACAAATTAATCTGTGTGAGATACAGTGTGACAACTGATTTTATGTAAATGGTCTCTTATAAAGATCTCATTAACGTACATTACAAGCTATCAGAATTTCATCTTACTTTTTGGCCATATAAATATCAGTATTATATCTCTCTATATAATACTATATGAGCAATAAAAACCTGATGTATCAAATATGTTACTTAGAACAAATCACATATGCAAACTTTATTTTAGATTTTTGCAATTTGTCTAAAAGTTCAAGAAACTTTTTAAAAAGAGTTAATATAGTCTAAATGTGTTTAAGATTTAAGACGCGTTTAAGATTTTACACAATTAAGTAATAAGTAATATTAATTAACAACATGTACTTACTATAGGGTTCATTTTTAGGGTTTGGTTTAGGTTTAGTTGCTTGTAATTAGGCATAATTTACTGTTATTACTATAATAAGTACATGCAACATGTAACAAGGACACTATAAAATACCATGTATGTAGCCAGAATAACAACACATTCAAGACCACTGAAGAAAATGATGAATTGGGAGAATATTGTAATACTGCTCAGAAAGTAATATTAGCTTACTTTTTTTACAGAATAATCTACTTACACTGTGTATACTGTATGCAGTACTATGCTAATTTGTTGTCACATGACTTCATAATGCATATTTGTTTTAATTCAGTACATAATTAAGAACATCCAGTCATCATCTTAATGTAAGAACAGTTATACGTTTTTTTCAGCTCCAGTTTTGTGTATAAAATGCCATTTGGCGATTCAATTAAATAATACATAAAGAACCAGATGTTTAAAATTCTGGCTGATATTACTTGCGGTTCATTTATCACGCTAGAAATGGAAGGTCAAATCAAGTTCATTGCAGTGTGCCATTTTGTGCATACTGCACATTTTGCATTTTGACAACTATAAATAGTATTTCAATGCATACAGAAAACCTGTGCACTGAAAATGCAGCATTATCTCAGTATCTGGACTGATAGTGTGGAAAAAACCCAGCGACACTGCAACAAATAGCCTCACAGACACATGACAGCTATCATGCTGTCTGAATGGGGATAATGCTCAGCTTATCAGCAGGAAGGAGTGATTCTTTTATATGTTCGGGATGGGTAAGTTCAGCTGGATGGACGGGGTGATGAGTGTGGGACGGTATGAACCTGTCCTCAACCCCTAGTAGGCCATGACATTAAAGTGTGGCCACAGATATACAAACTACATGATTTATGTCAGTCTCTGTGCCTGCTGGTGAGCTAGAAAAAAGAAAAAAGAAATGGGCTGGGCTACATAAGTACACTTATTTATAAAAAAACAATTTATTTTTTATGGATATTTCTGGAGTATTAAAATATGTTCGTACAAAAAATATGCAGGCAAAAACATGGCTATTTGACCAAAAGGATGTTTGTAGCAGAAATTTTTTTTTTAGCTTTATCATCAAGCTCTAATGGAGCCCCGAACATATTTACAGTAGAAAAAGCCATGCTTAATAAATACCATATGGAAACTCTGCTTCATGTACATTTTACATTTAAGATACTATTTTTTCTTGCCACAGGATTTACTACGAGTGTACTACTTACAATACATCTTAACTATAGCAGACCAACTTATGGGAATTCTGTACTGCAGTCAGGTTTTAAAATATGGATGAAATACATACTATTACATATGTAACCTCAGCACTCCTAAAGGGTCATTAAAATACATTTACATCTTGAAAGCCCTTCCAACAATAACAGTGACTGAGTGAAAGATTTATGCGATTTTACAACACACAATGCGATGGCCGCTACGAGCAAAACCGGAAGACTGGAGTGGATGTTGCAGATATATTTATCATAGAGAGAGACTGAAAATCTGCCTAGCATCACAGCATTTGACATAGTATCTGGGTAGCTTGTGTAATTTATGCATTTGATTTGTTATAAAACAAATGCTACAGTGACAGAGTACTGATGTCGGCCAACTCTCCAACCGCAAAAAAACACACTGACTGTTTGACGAGCGCTGGCTTTCATCAGTCGCAAACACACTCATCCCACGTGGCTCCAGAACTTACTCTTCATTCTCGTACAAGTACTTCACGATCACCCACGGCAACACAAATATCAGAGGGGCACCTGAGGGAGAAAGACAAGAGAGAGACCTTGTGATACAAGGCATAAACCATCTGCCACAGTCTGTTTGGACATGCTATGTATGAGGAAGCTCTTAAACCCTGTAAATGAGTTCATGGAGTAAAAGCTCTGAACCTCTCACCCCAGCCAATACACTGGTAGATGCCGAAGTAATTCCTCTCCGTCAGGACTGTGACGACCAGAAGGCTGTGCAGGTAGATGCCCTCCACCAGCAGCCAGTAGTTGTTAGCTAGTATGCTGTACTGCATCATCACCATCGCAACCCTGCAGCCGACCGCTGTCTGAAACGCAGACGTTGACGTGTTTTTGGGTCACTGAAAGCTTTCGGCTAATTTTTAACCTGCCGCCTCCATTCAGATTTGCACAGTAAATAGGTATTTAACCCACATTTATACTAACATGCGTTTTAAGGAATATTCATGGTCATTTACAACATACTGTAAGGTTTATGAACAGCATTTTAGCATTAAAAGTTTAAAGAAGAAAGTAAAATATACATTTGTTTATTAAATAACTTGGTCACACTTTATTTTAAGGTCCAATTCTCACTAGTAACAAACCATTAACTATGACTTTTGCCTCAATAAACTCCTAATTTGCTGCTTATTAATAATTAGTAAGGTAGTTGTTGAGTTTAGGTATTGGGTAGGATTAGGGATGTAGAATGTGGTCATGCAGAATATGTGCTTTATATGTACTAATAAACAGCCAATATATTTAATAATAGATATGCTAATAAGCAATTAGTTAATAGTGAGAATTGGTCCCTATACTAAAGTGTTACCAATAACTTTCATGAAAACTTCTGTAAAAATGTTTGTAACATTAAGGGCCAGATTTACTAACAGCTTGCACCAGCGCAAACCCACTTTTGGCATTAAACTACTGTCAGGATTTATTAAAGACACATGGTGACACAAAATTAGTCATGAAAAGGTCAGTTATTTTTGTGGCTAACATTATTGCATGTGCATTCATAGGAGGCGGAAAAAGTACTGGAGAAAATTTAAATAAATCATATACTACACAAATAAACATACTACACATTGACATTAGTTACCAAAATAGCTATCATAAGCTAACAAATTTTCAGCATTGAACTTAGTTTCTGTTTTATATATACTAATTCATTTTTAACATGAATAAAGGTTGCAAATGCCAAACGTAGTTAATATATTAGCAATAAATCTTCAATTATATTAAGAACATTGATTCTAACAAACTGCATTAAATCTACCTTTTAAAAGTAGAATGATGCTTTTTGTACTTTTTTTCTTAAAAACACAACAGAAGGAACTGAAAGTTTCCCCTAATTGAAGAATTTACACAATATGCCATCCACAGACACTAAATTGTAAATAACCCAGAATATTCTTTTGAAAACAATTACATAGGTATAGGACTATTAAAAATGTGAATGCATCCAGAGTTGCACAATACAATTCAAAAGTTTGGAGTTTGTAAGGTTTTTTTTTTTTTTTTTAAGAAATTGATACTTTTATTCAGCAAGGATGCATTAAATTGATAAAAAAAACAACAACAAACAAACAAACAAAAAAACAATTGAAAAAAAAATCTATTTCTAATAAATGCTGTTCTTAACTTTCTGCTCATCAAAGAATCCTGAAAAAACACAGTTTCCACAAAAATAGTAAGCAGCAAGCATTGAAACATTGATGAAACGTTGTTGAAACTCAAGATATGTTTCTTGAGCAGTGAATCATGATATTAAAATAATTTCTGAAGGATCATGTGACACTAAAGACTGGAGTAATGATGCTGAAAATTCACCTTTACCATCACAGAAATAGACTAAATAAATAAAGATTTTGACATATTCAAATAGAAAACAGTTATTTTAAATTGTGATAATACTTCACAATATTACAATTTTTACTATTTAAAATAAATTCCGTCTTGATGAGCATGAGACTTTTCAAAAACATTAAAAATACGGCCCCCAAACTTTTGAATGGTAGTGGTATTATCTTTGAATAACAATATTAACAAAGAAAGACAGCAGGTTATTGGACCTCGTTTTTAACCATCCACTCCACCTCCAGTTCAGTGGTGATATCCTGACCAACATGGAAGTCATCAGGCCTTTCCAACATGGCATCTTTGATGAGAATAGAAGAGGCTCGCAGGATGAAGGAGGCAAACAAGTTCATGTGGATGTTATTTCTCATGCAGTGCAGCTTCCTGCGGGGATCAGAGTGCAATGAATAAAAGTCAAAAGGCATTACACTGTTCACACAAAGAAGACCAACTACTTAACCACTGACACAACCAAAGATCCAAAAACTGATGCTAAACACGTTTTCAATTTAAAATGAAGCAGAAGGAATAAATTCCAGTTGGCTTAAATGTTACCTAAAGGCCACCAGGATGCCCAACGCCAGCACCAGTGCCCCCAGAGACAGGGAATATCCAATGGTGTACATGGTCCGGAACTGACTGAGGATCCGTCCATAGTGTTGCTGCACACAGACATATAAATGCATCTCCTCAGACAGTGTCACAAATGCACAAATCACACTGGCATGAACTGTATATAGGTCCAAGATCATATCTTTTTTTAAAACTTTCAAAACTGTTTTATACTTATTGTGCTATTATATTAGGAGCTTACAGGTTAAATTTTATTTTGTTAAATGTTTTCTGCAGTTTGTTTGATAAATATTTAAACAAATAATCGGACTTTTTTCAAACATTTTTGAAAATTTAGTGTGTTACAGTTTGAAATTTTTTTGTCATTTCATGTTTGTGAATTTTTCTGGCCAAATTATATCTGAATAAATATCACATCATGAAATTGTGACTACATTTAAAAAGAAATTCCTTTAAAAGAAAAAAAAAAGTGTAAAATATGAACTCTGCATTAAGGCTGGAATACACTATGTGACTTTTTAGCTCGATTTGCAGTCTTGGCGGATCAACACTAGTTGCTACAAGTCAGAGCCATTCTGCAGATTTCACACAAAACTTGTTTGATAATTTGACTTTCGAGGGAATCTGTTTTCAGATTTTACAATTTAGTGCTGCAGAAATGAACATAATTCATCTTTAAAACGTTTAAGAGCTAACAGATATTTAATATAGCAATTACCTATTCATCTAGCCTCAAAAGAGTTGCAGTGTTTCTCACATACCATGTTGATTTGCGTGGGGTCTCGTGAAAGACATTCGCTGGCATTCTTCTGTTTGCTATACTGTCCATCTGCATCACACTCCAGATACACAAACCCATGTCGGACTGACACACAAACACACACACAGATTGTGTGGTCACACAGGATGCATGAGAGAGTCTCATATGTGTATTAGATAATACTTCATATGGTGTTAAATTAGCTAAGCTAAAAGAAGTGCATTGTTTAAAGTGCTGCCACATATAATACATTTTTTCACACAATTATGGACATGCATGTATTCATACACTTTGTGCAATATTGTGCAACCTGTCAATACATGCCAGCTAATATTTCACCCCAAAATGAAAAGAATATAAAATTGTATTTTGCATAAAGAAAAAGAAACCTACTTCATGCAATGTGAATAATGGAGGCAATGTGTATAACTGTGATTAATTAAATGTTAGAGCCATAAATAACTGTTAAACAATTTTCTGAATTACTGTAGGAGGAGGAAGACTTTTGACTGTTGAAAATGCTAAAATCATATTTCAATCTTAATCAAGTGTAAATATGTTTTAAGTTTCATTTTTGTTTTTATAACCTGACAAACAAAAAGTAAACTGTTAATAGAAAATGGCCCAATCTGGCTTGTAAAAATAAATCTTAAAGGAATAGTTCAACCAAAAATTTAAATTTGCTGAAAATTCACTCACTCTTAGCCCATACAAGATGTAGACGAGTTTGTTTCTTAATCAGAACAGATTTGGAGAAATTTAGCATTACATCAATTGCTCACCAATGGATCCTCTGCAGTGAATGGGTGCCGTCAGAATGAGAGTCAAAACAGCTGATAAAAACATCACAATCCACAAGTAATCCACACAATTCCAATCCATGAACTAACAACTTGTGAAGTGAAAAGCTGTGTGTTTGTAAGAATCAAATCCATCTTTTATACATTTTAATCTCTATCCATCTCTATCCATTCTCCAGTGAAAAAGTCTGAATCTTCTGAATCAGGAGATAAATATGCACAGATATGCATTTTTTTCTGACAAACACGCAGCTTTTCACTTCACAAGATGTTAACTGATGGACTGGAGTGGTGTGGATTACTTGTAGATTACTGTGATGTTTTTATCAGCTGTTTGGACTCTTATTCCGACGGCACCCATTCACTGCAGAGGATCCATTGGTGAGCAAGTGATATGATTCTAAATTTCATCTACATCTTTTGCATTTTTAGCGAATTTTCATTTTTGGGTGAACTATTCCTTTAAACCTTGATTACAGTAAATCTCACAATGCAAATAAATCTTAATAGTCTAAAAATATGTTTCTTTCTTTTGATTTTTGGATGAAATATGACCTAGAAATGTTATCAATGTGAATGTTATATTACCAGCAGTCTTACCTTCCTTGTGCCAGGGCAGGTACCAGGGACAGGCCACACTCACTGTAGTATTAGGCAGTGCATCTGGCCAGCAGGCATACTTATCAAATGTTCTGTTGCACACAAGACCTGGAAAACAACCATTAATGCTAAAGTCTCCAAGGTTCTGTCTGCAGTGCTGGACAGGATCAGTATGTGACATGACCCCTAATCAAAGGTCTCAGCAGTGTTTTCCAACATACACCCCTTAACAGCACTGTGCACTTTCATCATGGCTGTCGACAGGGTCTACGAAAGACCCCAGCTGAACTTACACACGACTGTGACTGCGACTCCAGCCATTAATTGTGGAAGGATGCTGAACAACTCACCTGTCATCGGCGGTTCTCTGCTAATATTTCGAAAACATTCATCTCGGTACATCATCCATCTTGCCATCAAAGTTTTGAGGGATGCAGCAGATGACACCTGCAAGAGCCAATTAGTGAGACCGCATGTAAAGGTTACTTGAATTAATTATTATAATTCCATTTTTTTCTGTAAAACATTCAATAAGTTAGCTAGAAGAATGTCAAGGCTGGTCTTTCTCATTCAATGGAAGTAAATGGTGACTAAAAGGCATTACATAAGTATCATAACAGCAGAACACCGTGCAAGCAGCCTTCAAATATGAAGTAAACAGATCTGGACGACATCAGACATCTGTGACTGTATGAAAACACAGTTCATTTCAGGGTCTGGACTCCAGTGAATGCTGGAATGCTATTACAATCAACAAAGCTGGTGTGTTGCGTCACTTACTTTGGGTGTAGATGGAGTATTAAAATCTAACCATAAAATACAGCGACTGCAGAACTTCTGCAAGCTGGGCTTCATTGATAAACCTCTGTGATGTTCTTCTTTCTTTTTATTTTCTCACATAAATATGCTGAATTAACGCCTAATCTAATCTTCAGTGAGTTGCATAATGCTCAGACTCTTAGCCAACTCAAAAAAAAGCGGAGCGGTGCGTGTGTGGAATTTCTATTTGTTCTCAGCTTTATTTGTATATTTATCTGGCTAGATGTTAACACAAACTTATTTATATTACTTATATAATCTAAAATTAAATGTATGCAGTGCACAAATAAAAAAAAAAGGTAGAAAGAAAAAATATCATTTAAGGTTATACTCTTGTGAAAAAGAAGTGCACTTGCAGATTATGTATATATAAACACACACACACACTTTCATGGTTTCTTTTAAAAATGTTCATTTTAAATCAGTATGTTTCCATTATCCTTAGCCGTATACTTATTTTGATGTGTTGATGTTAATTTGACTAAAAAAACATTTAAAGTGCATATATTTAAATTAGGGCTGTCAAACGATTAATCGCGATTAATCGCATCCAAAATAAAAGTTTTTGTTTACACAATATATGTGTGTCTTCTGTATATATTTATTTTGTATATAAAGACACACGCATACAGTATATATTTTGAAAATATTTACATGTATTTAAAAGTTTATATTTATATTCATATAATTTATATTATATAAAAATATATTTAATATATAAATATAACATGTTTTTCTTAAATATATACATGCATGTGTTTGTATTTATATATACATAATAAATATACACAGTATACACACATATATTATGTAAACAAAAACTTTTATTTGGGATGCGATTAATCGCGATTAATTTTTTGACAGCACTAATTTAAATAGATGATATACAAGTTTCAATAGAAATTACATTAAAGTATATTTAAGTTTACCATAAATGCTAGTCAGTACATTCATCAGCACAGGTTAACCATATTTCAAAGACAACAGAAGTAATTATGAAATTACATTTTAAGATGTACTTCAGTCTTACTTAAGTGAGTCAATAAAGCAGTCTAAAGTTCAACTTACATTTAAAATATTTTTAAACTATAATACATTTTCATTTAATTGCAAATAAAATTTAGCTCACACTTAAGTATATTCTTTTCAAATATATATTTTCCATAATAAGTACTCTTTTAAAAGTATGCTAAAGTATGATGTATAAAAAGCAGGGCCTAGTCAAGCCCCTGTTTGGGAGACAGTAGGGTGACCAGATGTCCAGATAAAAACAGGACAGTCCCGATTATACGAGCCATGGCCCACGTCTTGATGGAGTTACAGAGCGCCATTTGTCCTGATAATTCATTTTTGGCTTTGGTCTGATTGCTATAAATGTTTTAAACTGATATTGGTAACAGTAAAGATTATACAAAGAAGTACAACCAGTGCTTCCTCTTCAGAATATGGAGACATGCATTGAGCACGTGTATAACTGCACAGATGAAGGAACAATTTTTCACGGTCACCTGGTCAGAGAGAGTGAGAGAAAAAAGAGTGGAAGGGGAATAAGCTCTGACCTGGATGCAGGAGGAGAAACTGAGCAGGGTCAGGAGGAGGAATACTTGTGACATCCCTTAGTCCTGCTGCTGCTGGCACTGGGAGGGGGGCTGGGGGTCCAAACGAATATGCTCACCTCATAGGAAGGCTTCAGCTATCACCACACAGCCTAAAGCACAGATGGAAAGAGTCAAAGAGATCAACACATTATCAGACAGCAAATGCATGATATGTATCATGTAATCTGTGATATATATGGCATTATTGTCATTTATACTATAGTATATTCCAGTCACTATTTAAAAAAAAATTCATTGATTATGATAAAAACGATTTAATATTGACACATTGTTACTACATTGGTTTACTTGATACAGTTGTTTATGGTTGCCAAGTAATGTCACAACTTTGAGCTTTAATATAAAAATCAAGCGCTATTTTTAAAGTCTTTTGTTTATAACTCAAGTCTCACAGAAGCAACTCATGTCAGACATATAATTATTATTTTTTTAAACCTTGAAATATCAGTTATCAGAATCATTCTGACAGTACACTGACTTCTGTAATTACAATAGTGATACTTTTATGAAAGTCAGGTCCACTCGCTTTACTGTAGTGGGCTTCAAAGTTGCAAAATTCACAAAACTACATACATTTGCTTTAAGTTACAAATATAAAAAAAGTAAATATAAATGAAAAATCAAAGATGAACTATTAAAACAGGCATTACTGAATCATTATGTAATGCATAAAATAATTTTTGGCTGAATTTTAAGCAATGGATATATACAGTTAGCATAATATAAAATACCTCTAACATGACTGTATACTGTATTTTGGCCACATTCCCCACCCATACTCCCAAAACAAGATCGATAACTGGAACGATCTTGGTTTTTTCCGCTGATTAAAGCTGCAAACACCATGTTGAGTAAAAATGCAAGCAGTGTGAGCCTCATTGGCTCCCTAAACTCATTTCACTGTTTGCTGAATGTGAGCAATCAGGATAGCATACAAGAACAAAAAATGTTTGCAGTGCAATTAAGACCTGGACTACTGATCTACAGTAAAAAAAACAACACACTCATTATCCCACTTTTCTGCAGAAGCCTCTGGGCAAAGGAAGGTCACAGACTGTTGACCATGTCGCTGTCTTTGCTCGAAGCTCTTGCTTGCATGATGAAGCAGATAGCTGTGGACAGGATACACTAACCCTTACAACACATTACTCACATGGTTTAGAGATTTAGAGATGTTACAACAGAACCTGATGGTAACAGATATGATCACAGAACAGATACAGACTAAATCCTGTTCTAAAGAGGCCTACATAGGTTGCATATAAAAAGAACTTTCTGTCATCATTTACTCATCCTCATGTTGTTCCAAACCTGTATGACTTTCTTGCTTCTGCGGAACATAAATGAAGATATTCTTGTTTTGATTTTTGATGACCATTGACTTCCACTGTATGGATATAAAAAAACACTGAGACAGTTCTCAAAATATCTTTTATGTTCCACAGAAAAAGAAAGTCATACAGGTTTGGAATGACATGAGGGTGAGTAAATGATTACAGAACTTCCTTTTTTATCCATTTAATGCATCATAGGCAAGATAACTCATTGCATGCAGTCCAAGAATTGCAAAAAGCTCAGTTTAAAAATTAGATGAATTCAGAATAATATTCTACCACACAACTCTAATTGACAGCCTAATGTTTGCCATTAAACATTCATCCTGTATTGATCTATTTTCTGAATTTATACGGAGAAAAATGGTTGTTTTATAAGAAAATTCATAGACTACTTTGTGACAGGATTCAGTTTACAACACTTCTCATTCATTTCCACAAATAGTGATTAATTATCACACAATTTTGACAGAAATTCAGTGATGAAAGCTGTCATGTCATTGGTCATCAAGTAACACATGATCCAAGTTGTTGCATACATGCAGGTTCTGTTTCAAGTAGGATGCTGCCTATGAAGTAAGCAGCGAGGTAGGTATCTGTGTATTGGTATACCAAAGTGTAGTAACAGTTACTCACCTGGTTATCGATCCACATCCCTTCAGCCGTAGTCGGAGAACAGAACGAAATCTGAAACGTTTCTGCAAAAAACACCTTTACCATGGAAACATTTTTGGCTAAAACGTTTCAAATTCCATTCTGTTCCAGTCTCTGGGCAAGCTGGGACAGGCACTTAAATGACCTTTCAAATTCATTCAGCTTGTTGTGGTGAGTACAAAAGACTAACAATCCAGTTGCTCCAGAAACAAATTAAATGTAAAAAATGACAACAATTTGACATTATTTAAATACAAAAAATTGTGATCTTTCATGCACACTCATCTCAAAGGCAGTTGCTACTGCCTGACGCCCCCTAGTAGAAATACACAACTGAAACCTTTGCTCACGCAATGTTTTGCAACAGTTTATTTTATTTACATTTTTAATCATCATTAAACATTATGGAAGTAAAATGCTGTTTCATTTTGATTTGAGGCCAGATGAGTACAGGATGGTGATCTAATGACTGACACTATTGCAGAGGTTTCAGACTTTATAAGAGGTTTCAGAATTTTGTCACTCATGATTGTTAAAAATTGTAAATAAAACAATGCTTATTGTATTATATTTTACAAATAAAAAACACTATTTTACTGAAAAATGTCTTTGAAACAATTCTCACTTACAAGTAACACACTGAATGAAACATGAAATTTTAAAGTATTTTTTTTACAGTGTACACCATTTTTTTCCCTCACTGCATGCTTCCAGATTCACTATCATTGTTTAACTTCAAGGTAAGCAGAAAATGAGGTAACACTTTATTTCGATAGTCCACTTTAGACATTCACTAACTATAAGTAACTTTGCAACAACATATCATCTAACTCTCATTAATTTGAAACTACATGTCTCTCATTAGTAGACTGTTTGGTTAGGGTTAGTAGAATAAGTTTACACTTACTTACAAAGTTATTTATAATCAGTAGAATGTCTGCTAGAGGACCATCAACAAAGTGTTAGCAGACATTAAGCAAACAGTCTACTAACACTGTAACACATGCTAGTTGACATGTAGTTGCAAAGTTATTTATAGTTAGTGGAATGTCTAAAGTGGACTATCAAAATTAAGTGTTACTAAAATGCTCTCTTTATAAATAACAGCAGATTAGACCGTTCATAAAGTGGTACAGAAGAATTAGAGTGACACTTGCCCAAAAGCAGCTCATCCGCCACCCCATGCACTGCTGGACACTCAGGAAGGTCAACCAGTGATATGAGCTCACACAACATGGGACAGGTCACAATCAATTAGACAGGCCTCTGCTATTACAATCCTTATCTGAATGCTATTGTTTTAATGATGACAGTACAGAAATAAAGAGCAAAGGCCTGGATCAGAATGAAATTGGTTTCTGGTCGTGCATCCTAAGTGAGATGTAGTGTGGTTGTGGTGGTTGTGGTGGTGGTGGTGGTGGTGGGGGGGGGGGCTCTTAATGAGTAATTTGTCTTGTTTCCCAGTATCCAAACATCCGTAAAACAAGATGAAAATAAGACGACATCCTTTCAGAGAATATTTCTTTTTTTTTGGCGGTTCAGTTTGGCAAAGTGTTTCCGCTACATTCATTCAGGCGTGGCGGGCCGCCACACCAAAAATCATCCCCGCCACGGCTGCAGCTTCTCAGTAACATCATAGTGACAGAGCAGGACTTGAATTTCGGCGCGGGTTTGCGGCTATTAATAATAATTCTACTCATTCCCGCAGGTTCTGTGCTTATAACGCGATGACAGATGACGCAATGTATCATTTGCAAGTGCTTTTGAGTCTTGCTCATTTAAAGTGAAAGAGAACTCACTCGCGCGCTCTCTTATAGACCGTTTTCTGAGCCCACAGATCGCGATAAACTGAGTGACAGCTTTTCAAGATTATTAAGGGAGTTTGCAAATGTGATATTGATTTAATACAACAGTTCAATAAACAAGAAGTTAATATTAAGTGACAACACTACTGCCTGATTTTGTGCCATTTCATCAACGAAAATAGTTCCAAATAAAGTAACAGCTGAGCGCTGCGCATCTCTAAGAGCAAACACAGCGGTGTTTCATTCATGAATGAACTGCGTGTTTAAACGAATCTAGTGAGTCAGTGATTCATGATTACCCATTCATAAACACAGTCTCTTGCTTAATTCCTGAATGAATCAGCCGTTCGAACGAATCAATTTGAATTTGAAAAATGCCAAAGGTAAAAAGTAAATGCCCCTGTAAATCACTTTAAGGAGTCAAATATCACCTCATATTAGGAAGGCTAATTTTTGATCAGAATTTTTGATTATTGATCAGAAGGTGCTCCTATTTTTTTTTTTTTTTTTAAATTAGGAGGACAAGCGCTCCTAAATTGAAAAGTATGCTTACTGTGTAAGCCCTGTGTAATAGTATTTTAGATCCCTGCATGAGGTCTTAAAGAGACAGCAGCCTAAATAAACCTGCTGCTGTCTGTCATTACTGTCTCTTTAATACAGTGAAGACTATCCAGTATTATTTTACAGTTGAATAGATTATTACAGATTTAATTTGTATCTTGTTTTTGTTTGTGCTATTGATTGTCATTAATTTACTCATTCATATTTTATTATTTACTTGTCTTTTTTAGTTATAATAAATTCAATTCTGAGTGCAGGTGATTCTTGGGTGGGGCGGGGGCATGGCCCATGGGAAATAGTCCTGCCACCACAGCTGGAAAAAATCCTAGAGGAAACACTGCAAACAGTTTTTTTTCCTGTGTCTAAAATAATAATAATAATAATAATAATAATAATAATAATAATTATTATTATTATTATTATTATTATTATATACAAACTTAATTTGTTTATTTATTTATACTTTTTATTTTATTTTATTTTTTTTTTAGAGATTTTTGTTTGTTTGTTTGTTTGTTTTAGTGGTTGGATCAGTGAAAATGTTTGCAGGGTAAGTAAAATATACAGGCTGATGAGCCACAAGAAAAACACCTCATTGTTGATCCCTGCAGTCAGACTTGCTGTCACAAATCTTTTACTTCTTTTTGCATTTGCTACCATTCCTCTCTGGAGGGCTAGTAATTGTGATTTGGTTCCACCTCATGTTCAGTTCACACTCATGTGGTGTTTTAATTTTGTCTATTTACTTTAAATTCTACATTTATGAAACTGAATTGGAGAACTGGATTGGTATCTCTCATCCAAATCTGAATGTTAAGATCTTGCCAGCCTTGGAACTGATAGCAGGGCTACATCATTCAGAAATCACTTCCATCCATCTCCAGGACACAAGCACAAAGAGGTACACTGTAATCTTGTTTAAGAATCACAAAACTTACTGCAAAACCCCTGACCAATGTGAAGAACAAAAACGGTCTGCTAAGTCATATTTTACTTTATTTCAATCTTCCAGATGACCTTACATTTGGAGAAAGCCAAAGCCTGTCTTATACCCACAAACTATGTTATAAAACTTGAGGGATGAGCAGTCATTTCACTAGAGGTAATTTTAACAAAACAAAATTGTGTCTGCCATGTTCTATATTTAAATATTTTCAGCGAATAAATATGTTTACTTCAATTTCGCATAATTTTTTCCATTCTACTGGCCACCACACACCATGCTCTCTTCCATACTAAATCTTCAAGGAGAGATCACAGAAAGGCATTATGCGGCACTTCAGCTTAAATCTAATGTTGTTGTCGTCCTGCAGAAATCCATCAGAATGATTAGTTAGTATGTGCAGCCCAGTCAAAATTCTTCCAGTTAGAGGAGGTCAACCGTTAAACCCGGACACACACAGAATTACCGTACGGACAAGTTGTGCTGTAGGTTGTGCGGTCAGTATTTTCATTAACCAAACCAGCTGGCTAAGAATGTCAAGGTTATGTATTATGATGTAACAGTTACACTGAAAAAAAGTGAAATGACCATGTGATTTATTTAAAGTGCATTTTTATATTTGTCCATTGTTAAACCTTTTTGTTCATTTTGTCTAAAAGCAAATAACATTTACTATATGCAAAAAATGAAAATAAACAGTAGTTTAAATAGTATTTTCTATTGTTGATGTGCAAATCTGGCTTGCTTTAGTGACTGCAGAAATTTTATATAATTTTTCAGTTTTTTTTAGTACATAACATATGATGCATATTTTAAAAAGACATCACAATAAACATCAAGGTCTTTCAATCTGAATATTCTCATCTTTATTTATAGTAAGTAAACTAAATTAAACACTAATTCAACACTAGCAAAATATTATTAGTTTTAAAAATATGTAAAAATTTAGAATATGAAAATTATTTTTGGTGACTATCTATATCTATCTATCTATAAATAATATTAAGTATGATGGTCTTTAAATAAAAAACGAATTACTTTATATCAGTGTTAAAGTGAAAAATGAAAAAATCTGTCATTAATTACTTCTTGTATTCTCGTAGCTTCGTAAAATTACAGTTGAACCCCTGATGTCACACGGACAATTTTAACGATGTCCTTACTACGTTTCTGGTCCAGGGAACATTTCAGTTGCGTTGCTGTCTATGTAGGGTCAGAAAGCTCTTGGATTTAATCAAAAATATCTTAATTTGTGTTCTGAAGATGAACAAAGGTCTTTGAGTTTGGAAGTTTGGAAAGAAATGAGGATGAGTAATTAATGACAGAATTTTCATTTTTGGGTGAACTACCCCTTTAATGTTTGTCTTTAGGAAAATAAAGATGTGACATTAAAAATAACTTGAGGGGGGGAAAAAAGGGTAAATTTAGCTGTAAAAAAAGTAGGCAGTATTTTTTTTTTTTTTAAGTAAAGTGTCTGTTTTCAGTGTAGCTTGCTTAAAAAGTAATCAGTCAGAACTGCCATATTCTGCCATAGCCAGACATATGACTTTGACATGTCAAGCAACAAACCACAGATCCATTTTGTTACGAGCTGTTTAAGCAAATTAAAATTCAGCCAGTGGGTCAGGAAAGTTTATGTGCACCAGAGGCACTTTAAAAATTCACCCCCCCCCCCTCCCCCACTGTTGCCTCAAACAGCGTTAACACTGTGTGACAGTTTCAACACCTGAGACCTCGCCTCAAGCACATACTGGAATTCTGTTAGAAGGAAGTTGGGGAATATTACCCAGGAATAGCACTTGAGTCCTATTAGGCTAATCTCGCTTAACAAGAAAAAAAACTGACAAACAGATATCTTCAAGCCTACCTAAAAGCTGCAACATTAGCCAACTCTCATATCACATCTTTAAACCAATCTCTGCCAGCAATGGCTAAAAAAAGTAACTGGCACAGATGCAGTTTTAGCTTATTAAACAAACCCAAAGGCCACACACAAAATTTGGTGTGAAAAGTGCAAAATAATGACTAGTGGCTCAGAGGCTGTAGGTAATGAGATACTGTACAAAGACAAAACACACAGTTAACTTTATGCTAGCAGCCCACAGGGCTTTATTTCCACTTCAGCTGCTCATTCACACAACATCTGTCAGCATGTACATCTCTGTAAGCTCGGCAAGTTAACATAAATGACAAAAGCTAATTTAGTAGCAGTAGCAAGCAAATGTAATGCTAGTTAAGAAATAATAATACAATTTAGTAACAAGCATTTTGCCAATTTAATAAAAGTTTTTAATTGTCAATTATGGTCAATTTAATGTGTCCTTGCTGAATAAAAGTATTAATTTCTTAAAACAATGACTGACCCAAATGTCTGAAAGTAATGTATAATAGTATTATAACAGTAATGTTTATGTAATAGCAATAATAATGTAAGTAACAGGTATAACATGAACACAATATGAAGCGTGACGAATAATATGAAGTGGTCTCAGTAACTGTGTTCCAATAATCAGTCAATATTGTCATTTTAGTGCCGATTTTTATTCCCAGCAGTTTTCATTGTTCAATACTATTTAAATTCAATAGAGAATGTAATTACAGAGGTGACTATAATTGTCCCTTAAGCGAACAACGCGGCAACGCACTGAGCATTTACAAGTGCCACAAAACGACCATTGACTATTTGTATTTAAGGGCTCGCTTTTATTCTGGCATTTTGCAAAACGGGAACACTGACTGTCATGGAAGAGAAAACAAACCTCTCTGACTAAAGCACACAATACAGGGCTGCTCTCATGCCCCTCTGAAGAGCCCAGTGAGAGTGGATGGACGCACGTGTGTAATTACAGCCATGCCATTTTCGTGTGATCTGGGCTTAGTGACCCAAACCTGAACAAATTCATTACTGGAATATTTAATACCACAGCAGCAGTCAAACAGACTGAGATCTGACATTTATACATGGACAAATACGCAGTAAGTTTTACAGGTGCACTGATACCGCTTTCCCAGTGAAATGAGGCTGGCGCTCAGCCAGTGAACCTGTGAATCTCTCTAGCTGATGTTTCCATTTATTTTAGGAGTATCTCACAATCTTACTTTAAAACTCAGAATTGCTACATATAAATGCAGAATTATAAATTCTGAGACGAAAAGTCTGAATTGTGAGATATAAATTCACAATTACGAATAAAAAGTCGCAATTATGCTTTTTTAATTTTTAGCCGGAAAAAAAAACAGAATTGCGAGATGTAAACTCATTCAGAGAAACAAATTCCGAATTGTGAAATAAACAGGCTTCCATGCAAGATATTACTACATACAGCAGGGGTGTCCAAACTCGGTCCTGGAGGGCCGGTGTCCTGCAGAGTTTAGCTCCAACTTGCCTCAACACACCTGCATGGAAGTTTCTAGTATGCCTAGTAAGAGCTTGATTAGCTGCTTCAGGTGTGTTTAATTAGGGTTGGAGCTAAACTCTGCAGGACACCGGCCCTCAAGGACTGTGTTTGGACACCCCTGACATACAGTAACCTGCACACAAACTTTTTTTTTAAGTTAACATGAACATTGTTAACGTGACATATTTCTGAGTAAAATGACAGGAAAAATACAGGACATCTATCAGGAATGAATTAGATCATGAAAAAGAAGTAATAGATGCTTTACCAGAGAGGCAAAAGGTATTTGTTATATCAGTTTTTTAGATGTAAAATTTTTTGGGGGGGGGGGAAATGTATGCACTTTTCAAAACAAATGTAGATGTTGTAAACATCTGTAAACATATAATGAAATATTGTAGTTCAATAAGTATATTAGCATGCATACAATAACAGCCAGCCAGACAGTGTGACCCCAAAACGCTGTCCCACTACACCCTTTTACCCCATTTAACTGGAGTAAGAGAACAAGTGCAGTTCCCAGAGCACCTCTTTCCCACTGAGACGTGACAGTTAGGGGCCTATGATCTGATTAGAAGCTCACAGAGGGCTCAGAGATACTGGTGTCATGAACTAGCATGTTGGCGCAGTTGTATGCCAGTGAGGAACGCGGTAGGAAATGTCTGAGAGTGCCAGTGCCGCACACCCCTGTCACATCGCACCCCACATACTGTCATTTCATCGAGGTTCAGATTAATGTCACTGCTTCTTTGCTTGTGTCAGCAGCGATACTCACGGACTACTGCTGACTCTATCTACTCTACCATGTCATTTCTAACAACACAAAGTCTGATATGCCACAGATGAGACTGAATGGCTTTGTTCCAAAACCAACTGAGCTGACTTAATGTCTGCTGTCTACAAAGGCAGCATCCTACATAAAGTAACTGATTTGGAAAACTCTACATAGGTAGCAATTCTGCTTGTCACAAAAGTATCCCTTGGTTTCACATAAATATTGAGTAAAACAGTACATTTTCAATAGGACTGAACAATTTGTATTGATGTTAGTGAATGAGTTGGACTTCATCCACCATATTGAATAGGGTGACCATACACCCTTTTCTTTCCAGGAAAAAGAGGACGTATGGTCATCATAATATTGGAAAAACTGATATGATACAGTTTATGATAAATATAAATATGTTTCAAAGACTATTTTGTTTAACGTCGATAGTAGTAGCGTCGGTCTGATTTTATTGGATCTTAGTGCAGCTTTTGAGAAAATTTATCATGCCGTTCTTACTGATCAACGTGATATTCATGCTGTGTTCTTAAGGTGGTTTATTTCAGTTTTACATGACAGAGCATTATCAGTGAGAATTGTGTGTTTTACATCATGCTCTGCAATTTTAAAAGTGGCATCCCACAAGGTTCTATACTGGGACCACTTTTATACTACCCCTCAGTTCAATTTTTCAAAAACACAACTGAGTCTTTACAGGGAAAACACTCAGTTGTGTTAGGCAAACTTTTGGCAAAAGAGCTAAAGAAAGTATTCAACTTTTGGAACAGAAATGTGTTTCATGAGTACAGTTCAGTACAGTACAGTTCATGAGTACAGTTATGGTGCCTAAAATGTAGACAGCACACTAGGTTTTGGAAAAGAACCTTAATTTAGAATTTTCATTCACCCACTTTCTTCCACTATATCATGCTGTGTCTTTACAGATCTCTGACTATGTAGTGGACAAGCAGGCACATGTATGATTGCTTCATGCTGAAACAACTTCAGCTATGAAAAGCATGCCTTGCCCAGAAAACACAAAAAAATGGAAATGAATGTTCATATGATTCATTGCTTTTGTCAGCTTGAGCATCATTTGCGAACATATTTACAATAGAAGTCAACACTGTAATACGCCTACACAACTGCTTTAACTTGAAAACAAAGCTCAGGCTAAAGCAATTGTGGAGGCGGATTACAATGTCGATTTCTGTTGTAAAAATAAAGGTGTTTTCAAAACCACTAGCGCTAAGTATTAAACTCGTCCTGGAGCAATTCTGCTACAAACAAGAATGATGCCTCAAGTCATGCAGGTTGTTGAGAAGAGGTGTGATGCTACTTTTATAAATGCTATGACTGATGATTTTTGAAAATCTATGAATATCATATAGACTTGGTGGAGGACTTTTAACTTTTTAGCCAATAAGCCCAAGAACACCGTAGCAACATGCTAAAACCTCCACGTGGCACTAGAGCAGAAAGTTTTGCACAAGCAAACACCATTCATGTTATTTATGCAGAAAATATAAAAATCTAGTTATTCCTCTATGATTAGCCTCCAAAGAAAATGTCTGTACTCTTAGAGTAAATCAGGTCTCTAAAGGAAAAGAATTAATCAGGAATGATGGAATGATACTCGTATGTTTAAAAAGAGAACAAATTATGGAAATAAAATTGTGAACTGAATGTAATGTTTCTGACATGCAATTTAGTATATTTAAAATTTGTAAGATTTTTTATAAAATATAAATTTAATATTGAATAACTATATATATATATATATATCTCAGCACATCAAAATAATTGTACTTTTAAGAACGACAAACAATTATTTAAAATGTACTTCAAAGTAAAACTTTTAATATGACATTATTAAAAAATATGACATTACACTTTTTTGAAAAGGTGTATTTAAGTCTGTTAAAAATATTAGTGCAAGTGTATTCTACTGAAGTGATTTTTCAGAAACCCTGTATTGGTCAATGCTTCATTTACTAGAATCTCAAAATAAAATTAAATAAAAAAAAATTCAGTGCTGATTCAAAAAGTTTAGAAGGATGAACTACACTAAGCCTCTGAACTTTGTAGAGAACATCATTTTCTCCAAAGATCAGACTCAGGTTTATATAGCTGTTCAAAGGGATAAAGACTTAGGAATTGTCCTAAGTTTTTCAATCACTGCACCTGAACAACAAGCAATTTACTGGGTGAGTGAACTTGCTTATAGATACAAGCAATCTCCGTGTGTGTGTTTGTGTGGCATGGCTTGTGTTTTGCTAACACTGGAAGGACTAAAATGGCATAGTAAAACCTGAAACCACCTACAGTAGATGGTTGAGAGAAGCCAGCAGTGCCCATAAGAAAAAGGGCTAAATTAACATACAAATAATATCTTAATGAAAATGTACAATGCAAAAAGCCACTGTGAGGGTTACTTTTAGGAGTATGGGATAAAAAAAAAATTATATATTTCAAAACAACGGAGGTCAATGTAAATTTCTCACCATGATAGAAAAACAAATGTGTGTATTTGTTACGGTGAAATGAGCGGACTGGAGGATTATTGTGACTGGTTGGTTGGCCTCAGAACACCTACCTATAAGGCATCATTCTTGCATATCCTAAAATAGCACTATCAGCACTATAATCCACATCGACAACCCTGTCAACTCACTGACAACATGCATTGTCTGAATACAGTCTGAAGGCATGACATGAATGTGGGTTTTAGAGGGCAGAGGAAACACCATTAAAACCCCCAAGAAACTGCTTTCCTGTGCTGACATGAGTCATCAATATTTCTGTAGTTCACACGCTGTGTACACACATTATGCAAACTGAATAATAGCTGCTTTTCCACCATTGTGTTAAACGGTTCTTGTTGTGAAACCAATTAGTTAAGGTTTCTTTTTCCACTGCAGCGCTGTCACTGGAGACAAACACACCGAAAGGCAAAAATATTATGTATATATGAATATTATGGATTCAGAAGCAACTGCTTGAAGTTAAATGGTGGATTTGAGACTTGCAGATTATTGTGATGTTTTATCAGCTGTTTGGACTCATCCTTTAATTACAGCTGACACATTTTTAGACACCTTTACTAGTGATTAAGAGTGGCTGGATGGCAACCAGGACAGCTGAATGGCTGACATTCGCCTCTGCAATGTGCCACCCTTCAACAACTACACAACAATAGTGTCTCATTAATCATGAGCAACATTAAGAATACTGCCATAATTATAAGTGACTGCAGTTATGGTTGTGTCTTAAAAAGTCTGGCACACATTCAGAGATCAATGCTAATTATTCATGCCTCATACTTGAGCACTTGAGTGTAAATGTGACCATATCAAGTAATTAAGAGTTAGCACATTCATTGAAGTCAACCTGAAATCAAAACTAAGCATATGAACTGCCTTAATACTACACAAAAAAGATACTGCTAGTCTGCTACAAGTGTTTTTGTCCATATGATGAGAGTCAGTTGTTTTGGACCCCATTGACTTTCATTGTATGGACAAAAACAAGCAAAACCTTCTTTGAAACTTCTTTTTTGTTCACAAAATATAACATGAAAAATGCTGCATTACAAAGTTCCAAAGACGTCAAGAAAAGTACAAAAGGCTTGACGTCAGACAGCGTAGCTACATGTGATAAATGGTTTGAAATAAAGGTAGGTACTTAAGATTTGGAGCGCTCTGTCATTCGTCAGCAAGAATCCATTAAGAGTCATTTGCAGTGATTTTCTGGGATTTCTGTCTGCCTGCAGATGCTTCACATGGTATTACCTTTCACACTGACCAATAAGCTGAACATCTGGAGATTTTTAGGCTTGTATGTTTGTAAAGCGTTAACATGGATTCATCTCTTCATTAAAAATATGGATAGTCATTAAGTTTAAAATCAGCCAGAATGTTTTTCAATATTATGACTCACTGCTGTTTCACAGTATACACAGACACCATTATTGAACCATCAAAGAATCTTGAGAAACACAATTAGTTCTGTCATAGTTCTGTGTGATATTAATGCTGATGATGTGTTATGTGTTTGCTAATGCCTTGAATGAATGCTATATGATAAAGAGAACATTGATTATTCAATATTTCTAACAATGTAAGTGCATTACCTGCATGCAAACACACAGAGGTTTTGCTTATGGCTCTATTTAGCCCAAGCCATCAATATTTAACATAGCTACCATTAGCCTCATTTAACAGACTCTTGTGATTTATGCGCACAATCAAGTAAAATATGGATGCATAAAATGTGCATTAAAGAAAAGCAAGGAGAACAGATGGGAAGAGTGAGAGAGAACGAATATTGTATTGATGGTAATTCATATGTTAAATAGAGAGATACTTTAGTGTGATGTGAAAGTTAACTCACAGTTCTTCAGAAGAAAATGGCATATTAATTGTAAGATACATGTTCATGTATAACACAACAGCAGAACAACTCCATAGCAGGGGTTTAATCTTTTGGGGACCAAAGTTCACGTGACTCTGAAGACTGGAGGAATGATGCTGAAAATTCAACTTTGCACCACAGGAAAAAAAAAAAATCATTTTAAAACATTCAAATAGAAAACAGCTATTTTTTAATTGTAATAAGTCACAGTATTACTGTTTTTATTATAGAACCGTTAAGATGTGTTCTCTACAAGCTCCTTTAACTAAAAAAAAAAAAAAAAAAAGTTAGTTATTCTCAACATCATGATCGAGCAGGGCTGGATTTACTCAAAGGTTACAGATCCCCTGTCAAATGCCAGGAAGATTTTTCCAGAGCCACAGGTAAGGGTAGCGTACTAAGTCATCTTACAGAGATCCTGACAAGACAAGATTTGTACTTTAGATAGACTTATTGGCTTTTGTCAAATAGGTTGAATTCCTTTATGATTTGTCATGATTTTGCCACCTGACCTGCACAGTTTGGTGCTTTTCAAGAGTAGGGTAAATGTGTGTGTAATCCGTCTTTAGTCAATATAAGTGTTCACTGCATGGGAATGAGCAGCCTTTCTGCTCCATGTAAAAAATAAGGTCATATGGGTTTGGAACAACATGAGGCTGATTAAATGATGACAGCATTGTAATTCTGGGGTGTATTAGGGTGGGAGACATGACATGCAATTCTACCCGTCCATGATGTCATAACCTAATAAAAATGGGTATTTGTTAAAAATACATATCTTCATGTTGTTCCTCTGACAAGATATTATTACAGCATACCATAGCTGTAGTTGGTGTATAAAGACCTCTACTTCAAATTTTTATCTAAACATCAAAATTGTCATGTGGTGTGACTGTCCGGGATATGTGTGACCTTACTAATATGACAACATATATCAGCAAAGTATAAATAATTGATAGATTTACAGTTTAAGTAACAGAATTAGGCTATTTCAACAGACACAGAAAGTGTTGATGTCTGTGTATGATTTTAAAGCAAGTTCTGGCCAAACACATTTTGTCCGATTTACTCATATTTCTGAGTTTCTTATCATTTTAAAAGTTTTAAAACAATGTTAGTTTGTTTTTTGATTTTTTTAAATTATTAATGTTAACTGAATTGAATTAATTGAATGTTGAATGCAAATAAAATACAGTTTTTTGCATTGACAAATTGTGGAGTGGTGCAGTTCATCATATAGCGTGACACTATATAATTTGGTGTGACATTCAGAATTGTGCCAGTAAAAATACTTTCTTAATTATAAATCATAAAAAAGTCAACGGAACACAAGAGAAATAGTATCAGCAAGAGTCACAAGCATTTTCATAGATTTATAACCGGGTTTAACATAATTAATCTAAAATATCTGGAAAGGCTGAGGAGAGATGACTTACTTTGCATGATGATTTAGAAAAACAATACAAAATCTAATGAATCTGCACAAAAGAAATGTTAAATCTTAAGATAGTAATGATAACGATTTATGTTGAAGTTAGTTACTTAGGGAGAGTATATCCCATTTTCATTTTATATAGAATAACTTTTGTCACACCATATGACAATTTTAGGCACGAATGCAACAAATTGGTGAATAAATCCAATTTCAAATACAAAATCTAAAAGACCACATATATTTTGGGAAATGCAAGAGTCAGTACAACACAACTCAATATTTTTTATGCCTAATATTTGAAGTAAAAAATAAAAACTTTTTTCAGGCTTATATGTCTCCCACCCACATACTGTTTTTGTGTGGTACAGTGTATGTATCTCACATGACTGAATCGTTGAGAGCCAGTTTAGAAACAAAGATAAAAGACACACAAAGACAATCAAACCCATAATATCGTCTTACCTTATATGATGAAACAACTTCACTAATGGGTCTGACTGTGTGATTAATGTGTTTCTGTGAAGTAAAGCACACTACACACGCAGGCTCTTTGTCCTCCAGACAGAAGAGTTTGAGTTCCTCACCATGTAAACTACAGACCTCCTCAGTCCCTGATAAACGCCTCTGAGTCTGATATCTTTCCTTCAGGATCGACTCACACAAGTTTTTTAGCACAAGGTTACATGGAGGATCATCTCTTGAGGATCTTCTCCTGCAGACAGGACACTCCTGAGTTTTCTTGATTTTCCAGAACTGTTGAAGACACTCTTTACAGACACTGTGACTACATGATAAAATAACAGGAGCCTTGAAGGTTTCATAGCAAACAGGACAATAAAGTTCTTCTACAGATGAATCCATTTTCACTGTTTGAGCTCCGGCACCTAAATTTTACTTTCACTTTCTGAATGATGGTTTGAAAAAAAATAACCACAAGAATCACAAACGTCTGCTGTCTGTTCAGAAGATAGATAGATAGAGAAAAAAACATAAATACACAACAAACAAAGACTTGGCTTGACTACACTTGGCTTGGAACATGAACTAAACATGAGCAAACTTACCAACAGCGGTTACAGTGAGGAAAGCTAGACAAAGACAATGGAAAAACAAGAGCTATACACAGATTAATGAGCTAAAAAGGAACACCTGTGGAACAAGGAACAAGGAAGAAGGTTCAATGTTAATTTAAATTTAAAAAAAAAATTTCCAGTAATGATGTACTGTAAAATTTCCAGTGATGATGTACTGTTACTTCCTCTACAGTCAAAAATTTGGGTGCAGTGGTGTAGTCTATGTGATACACAGGTATACGGCGTATACCCACTAGCAAAGGTCAAGGATTTCCGTATACCCACTTATAAAAGCGCGAGGATACGTAACAGCATCTTTGTGACAGAACTTTCACACGTTCATTCATAAATTCACCCCGTCTGTGTTGCGATCGAAGCACTGACTTTTTGAAAATCACGCTGTGTTTCTGTTGATGACCAGTGCTATTGCGCAACTCTTTCATTTCAACTGACTGAGGCCATCCTATAAATACGCCACTGCTGCGCGTCGCCACGAAAGCTTATCGTTTGCATGCGTTTTTAATGCCTTGCCCATTTAAACATTCAAAAGAGTTTATAAACATTCAAACACAGGACGCGGAAAACTCAAAAGATAACTCGGGCGCCGTGTGCACATAGAGAGCAAATGTAATCTTAAGTGAACGTTAACAGTTGAGAAAAAAAATCAGATGTGTATAATATTGGATGTATTGTCTCTTAAAGCGCCTAATTTACTAGCTGCTGTCAGTGTCCTTAATGATAATCCAAGAAATTAAATCAGAGAAAATCACTCACAGCTCTTTACTGAACTACTTTGTAGTTTAACAAGAAAGGGGGAAAGGGAAGTGGTGTGTGGCCAAGTATGGTGACCCATACTCAGAATTTGTGCTCTGCACTTAACCCATCCAAGTGCACACACAGTAGTGAACACACACCCGGAGCAGTGGACAGCCAATGCTGCGGCGCCCGGGGAGCAGTTGGGGGTTCGGTGTCTCACCTCAGTCGTGGTATTGAGGGTGGAGAGAGTGCTGGTTATTCACTCCCCCCACCTACAATCCCTGCCGGACCTGAGACTCGAACCCGCAACCTTCGGGTTACAAGTCCGACTCTCTATCCATTAGGCCATGACTGCCCCCATACCCCCAGAATTAATCTATATTTAATTTATACAGTGAAGACTATGCAATGCTATTTTATATTTGATTATTCAGTTTCTGTGCCTGGACACCTACAAACTTGAAAAAAAACTTAAACACTGTGTAAATAGCACAAATAAATATATAGAACAAACATATATTAAACTATTTCAAACAGGGCCCACAGGTACAACCTGCACTGGGGCTCCGCAAACCCCAGCTGTGGCCCCGGGGAGCAGTGACAGATCAGTCAACTGTCCCAAGCATCTTTCACACAGTCCACAGTATGTTGAGTTTCTCAGGCCAACACAACTAGCTAATAACTTCAGTAACATTAGTGTGCGAATCAATGAATGCAGGAGAAGTGGAGAGATAACAGAGATATGTGTGTGTCTGTGTACGGCAGTTAAACTGAATACAATGTTTATATCTCCTTGATGAGAACTCCTGGGCAGTCATGTGGACTGAAGGTCAGGCTAGGGAATTTAAAAACAGGCACTCTTAAATGTGCATTGAAAATTGCCAGCTGATAAAACCTGTGCTCCAGGGACCATATTCAGGAAAAATGTAGCTCTTAACTGGCTGAGTTAGATGATTAACACAGTAGAAAATCAGTCCAGCCTCCCCAGCTGTAAATGTCATTGGCTGTCTTGTGTTGCTTATAATACATTGACATGATGATATCACATAAACAGTCTTTCAGAATGCTGTCAGTTACATGTCTGTACACATTAGTGAGTGGTGCTTATGGGGTGTCACTTTGGGATGGGTGAGGGAGGGAAAAATCACAGTATGCTCACTACAAAAAACTAGACTACACCACTGTTTGGGTGTTATATTAGACAGCAACTTGTCTTTTGAAAATCATATTTCTCATGTTACAAAAACAGCATTTTTTCATCTTAGAAACATTGCCAAACAATGCAGAAAAGATAGTTCATGCATTTATGATCTCTAGACTAGATTTTTGTAATGTACTGCTAGGTGGTTGTCCTGCATCTTCAATAAACAAGCTACAGGTAGTCCAAAATGCAGCTGCTAGAGTCGTTACCAGGTCAAGAAAATATGACCATATTACCCCAATTTTACAGTCTCTGCACTGGCTACCTATTAAGTTCCGCACATAGACTGTAAAAAAAAGATGGATGATGCACCTTCACTCACTTCCATTGAAGAAAAATGAAGCCGCCATCGTCCCAATAGGACCAGAGTCTGCGCAGCAGCGAGCGAAGTGGAGCCGCGTCCTGCCCACACTCCCGCTGAGTCGATCGCAAGCGCACGCCTCTGACTCTTTTATAAATTAGCCTGACTGCTCCAATTTTTGTCTGCTGATTGCCGTATAAGAGGCTTGTGTTGAAATTAGGTAAATACAACTCCAGTCTCTTCCTGAAGATCCCGAAAAAGTCTGTTTGCACCTCAGAAGCTGTCAATCATGATGTCACACTCCCGTTTTTATTGCATCACATAACTAACTAAAACCAAACTGATTTAAAAAACGAACACTTGAACTTACATCAGCGTGATAAAATGTACATCCAATGACAAAAACCAAGTTTGAAAACAAAATATTTGAAGTGAAATTTAATTATTTAGTTTGTCTCACGTCCCATTAGATTACATGGAGAGGGCAGGGTTTATGACCTATACTGGGACCAGCCACCTGGGGGCGATCGAAACGCAATGGCTTCACTTTTGAGGACTAGTGCGGCACACTTGGTTCTGCATCAGTTACAAAATATTGCTGCTTACTTAACGCAGCCCTTAACGGTCTAGCTCCTGCGCACCTAACTAGTCTTCTATCACGCTACAATCCATCACGCTCCCTTTCAGTATTATTCATTAGAATGAGCTTTTAAGATCCAATTGCTGCGCTGTATTATGCATGAGGTTGTGCATGAGGTTGTCTTACAGCAGACAATTCAAATCTCATGAAATGCTTTCTCAACACACAGACTTCTCAACAGTGTCAATGGAATCAATTTTCCAGCAGCTTTTTGTTTCACTTTGAGCACAGGCCTTCTTCACCTTCTTTTGACCTCCATCATGCCAAACACCCATGCCCTTCTCCAGGTGCATACTGTATTTAAGGCTAATATAACAGAAACATGCAACTAGTCATAATGCAAATTATCACACAGTCCAAATTATTATTATTATTATTATTATTATTATTGTGTATAGAAACAACAATAAACACTTTCCTCTTGTGGCAAAACTTGATTTCATCCAGAACTAAGCCCTTGCTCCACCAATTCTCATCTTTCTTTCTCTTTGCATTTTTTTTTGTATTGATTTAACACATTCTTTTACTTGGTGACGCATGTGTGTCTTTAATAAAATTGTTCTTCAGACTTGCATTCTCTCATATCCTTATGTGGCATGAACCATCTGCCTCTTTTGTGTTCTATTTCTTCACTGCTACAAATAACATTAAACAAATCACAGCTATTTAGCTCTGCACTATAAAAATAAATATCACTGCACTAACATAATTTCAATCTTTTTTTTTTCTTTTTTTTTCCTGCTGTCACCTATCCATCCTGTTATCTATTGTCTGTGGTCCTAATAAAGATAAACCTTGTTTGTCTATTTGCTATGGGGAAAATATTACATTACATTACATTTACATTACATTTAGTTATTTAGCAGACGCTTTTATCCAAAGCGACTTACAAAAGAGGACAATAGAAGCAATCAAAATCAACAAAAGAGCAACAACATGCAAGCATATGACAAGTCTCGGTTAGCCTAACGCAGTACACATAGCAAGGTTTTTTTTTTTTTTTTTTTTTCTTTCTTCTCAAGGAAAACAAGTAGATAGAATAGAAAAAAGAAAGCTAGTGTTAGTTTTTAAAGAAAAAGTAGCAGTTAGAGAATAAATATGTAGT
>JAFVLL020025955.1:0-33540 GCA_021397915.2 Tor tambroides | reverse complement strand
AAAAAAAATGAATTTAAACAATTGCAGAATCAGGCTGCAACATAAAAAAATTGAAAAAATTTAAGGGGGTCTGAATACTTTCCGTACCCACTGTACATATATATGAAGCTGTAAATGTGTTTCAAACTGTTCAAATCTCACAGCATGTTAAATGTGTTTTGAGGTCATAAAATATTTTGCAAGGAATTGTGCTTTCTTAATCAAAATGCTGCTCCTGTAAATCATAATTTGTGTGAAATTGAAAAAAAGTTGTCAGTTTTACTGCCCCATGGTCTCATGGGATAGCAAAGTGTCCACCAGATGCCCACTTCACAATCTCACCAGAAGTACTACTACTACTACTTTTCATACTGTTTTATAAATACTATGAATTTTGAAGACTCTCTTGGCTTACTGTTTTTTGGCTATTACATACAGTAGTATGGAAGTAGGCAGATTGGGATGCAGCGACAGTGTATTTAACAAACTCTTAGTGTTGATAGTGCTGTGCTCTTGCTTATTTCCTCTGTCTGTATGTAGAGAGTAAAACATCACTAATCTCACTGTTATTTAACAGTGAAGCTCCTGAGCTGCCAGCAGCCTGTGTTTGTGTCAGATGACACATCATTTTTTTAAACAGTGCTTGTTTTAAACAAAATACCATAGTAATCCCATGTTCCAGTGTCTGATGATACTGGTCTTCATCAAACACCGAGCAACTTGCCCAGACTGTGACTGTGTTGAGAATGAACAAAGTCCCTTTAAGGAAAGTCAGTTCCCTGTGCAGCTTTTTTTCTATTTAGGCAGCAGACAGGTACAGCTTTTGTATATGTGTGTGTATTATACTTATTATCACTCATATATATATATATATATATATATGTATGATAATATGAAGTAAATTAGCCTAATTGTTATATAAAATTGTCAAGATGCAAAAGTTTTCATCTTAGGGTGAAATATAACCTAGGCATGTTTCCATGAGATTTACTCATATGCATTTTTATTAATACATTAACTTGAGTAATTAATAACATTCAGTGTTGGAAATGATTAGCCAATAAAGCTCCATCTTTTAAATTTATACTATGCTATATACTGTGTGTTGGGAACAAGAAATAGCTTTTACTATTACTCCATATACATTATTTATGGAACAATGTCAGACCAAGATCAAGGATAAAAATACATCAAGTTGACAGCAAGTATAAGGGACAAGGACCCAAAGAAATCACCCTGACTTGCCATCGGTGGAACTATAATACATAGTCATTTAATTGCAATTTAAGATGCAGTTAAGTGTCAAACTCCACGCTACTTCAGCATCAGCTGGAATATCTAAATTATTCCAGTTTTATATGGTTTGCCTGTGTGAATCTCTCACTTCCACATCTGTGCAATCTCTGCTTTTTGTATCATTTTGTCTTCCTTTTCAAGTGTTTTTCTCCTCTCCCAATGTCTTTCTTGTTCTGTGTTTCCCTGAATCACACTTCCACTTTTTTAGAGATATGTTCCCATATGCCCTGCCAGATGCTCTCACACACACACTTATGTAAACCGCATCAACTTGCCTGGGGGCTCTTGAACTTCCATTCTTATTTTGGGCAGTGAAGAAGGTCTTGTTTGTTCCCAAATGTTTTGGAGAGAAGCATAGTTTAGGGTGACACTGTGCCGTGTCTCTCCAATGAAGTTTTCAGAAGCTGGCATGCAAGCGCCTCAGAACATAAATAATGGATTTATCAAGTTAAGCAGCCAGCCATGCAGCTGTACATACCAAGCTATGTTATCTTGCCGGCTACCGTATAATTTATTTCCCCTCAGCACAAACTAATGTTTAAAGCAATTCAAAATGGAATTTTCCTGTAATAAAGGTAAAACGCTAAGGCAAAGCAATTTTTATCCTCTTTTAAACTAGTGGTTCTCAAGGGGTTGTGACCTAAAACGGAGGTCTTTTCTGATAGGGTCATGGAGAGAAATCTGGTGTATTTTACTTGGACCATATGGCATCACTCTATTTCTTAGTCACTCCACCTAAATCTTCAAGTTTGAAAGCTCCACTGAGTTTGGATCTGATAAATCTGATAAAACAGTGGACAAAAGGTGATATCGGGTCATATCAGGTTAGCTCTTCACCCGCTTATCTTCCATTAACTGTGTATTTACTGTAAATGCCTCGCTTGACTATATACACTGAGGGTTGAAGAGTCCTCCTATGGTTCCACTGGTAATGAATGATGCTAGCAACACCAAGGTCATGAGTTCAACTCCATGCAAACACACACACGCTACCTTCAAAAGTTTTGGGTTGAATCTCTTGTGTTTTTGAAAGAAGTCTCTTATGCTCACCAAGGCTGAATTTATTTGATCAAAAATACGGTTAAAACAGTAATAGTGAAATAATATTACAATTAAAAATAACTGATTTCTATTGTAATGTATTTTAAAATGTAATTTATTCCTGTGATGCAAAGCTGAATTTTCAGCATCATTACTCCAGTCTTCAGTGTCACATGATCCTTCAGAAATTATTCTGAATATGCTGATTTGCTGCTCAAGAAACATTTCATCTTACGGTCAATGTTGAAAACAATGTTGTGCTGCTCAATATTTTTGTGGAAACTGTGATATTCTTATTTAGGATTTATTTATTTATTTATTTATTTATTTAGATTAATTGAAAGTTATTTAAAACAGATTTTTTTGTAACAATGTAAAAGTCTTTACTGTCACATTTGATCAATTTAATGCATCCTTGCTGAATAAAAATATTGTGTTAAAAAAATTTCACTGCCTCCACATTTTTGAATGGCAGTGTATACTGACAAATAATAAACACCCTTGCCACATGCTTGATTATTGTGTTTAGAGATGTAAAAAAATGTTGCTTGTGAGGATGCTGCTTTCTCAAAGACAACTGCGATTACATTTCACTGTAACAAGAAAGATTGCTGGTGGCAAAACTCATGCCAAGGTGAGCCGGCCATCCTTCACACGGATGGATGAGCACGCTTTCGCTAGGGGTGACAGACCAAAGATGGCCCATCTGACATGAAATGTGAAGGGTGCAAGCTAGTGTGAGTGACAGTGAAAGGCGTCTGCATTCATTAACACTAATTAGCTGGGATATATTCCAGAGCAAATATGGAAGAATATGACCGATAAAGACACACAGAGTAAGAACGGGAGAAGGCAGAAAGAACAGGTGAATTAGATGGACCATAACAAAGTTCTTCACTAATTTAAGCAGGAATCTCAGAAATGTGTGGTAAACAGAGAAAAGATGTGGGAAACGCAGCACATTATTTTAAGTAAACAAAGATGTTTGAAATGATACTTTTCAACCCAGGCTCATAGGAAAAATAGTGCCTCTACCTACACTTTTTTGCAAAAACGTGCCTACAATTCACTGCAGTTTCCATTTGAAATAAACACTAGTGTCAGTAAAACACCAACAACTTCTATTCCTTTTCATATAAATTACAGATGCAGATTATCAAATAATAAATACTTATTTTTGTGCGACTCCTTGCATAATAGTATATCATCACCTCAAAACGCTTTTAATATAGTGCACGATTTGTAAATAAATACACTTTGATGTTTGCCTCCCATAAATACCTCCATATGTATGGCTTTTCTGACATAGTAAACTTGCTCAGTAGTTCACCTGGTACAGCAGTGCACTTGCACAAGACCTGTGAAACAAGAGTCACAATACAGACCCCAGGACTTGTAGAAGCAAGCTAATTCATCATGGTTGTGTCAACAAATGCATTTTTATCTCATGTTTGCTTTTAACAACACTACTGTCTAGGTTTAGGGTACAGTTTATTATAGGTGCTGTGTCATTTTTGAACGAAAGAAAGCATTAACCTTTAGCTGCACTCACTAAACATTTTACTTTGAAATTGCTGTGAAATGTGCAAGAAGTGATGTAGTGTAATATCGTTTTGCAGAAATGTCACCACAGGCACATTTTACCAGTGAGCCTGTAATGGATATAACTACAACAAAGCTATAGATACAATACCAAGGCACTAATTCACTAAAATCTCCCTAAAAAAAAAAAAGCTAGACACCTAATGGGACTACAGCACAACAAACACCCCTGCTCAGGCCATGTCAATGCTCTGTATAGAGTCTGACAAACAGAAGGAAACTGTGAGGTAATGCATTAGTAACACACATCAGCATTTTCACCGGTGCATGCCCATGCTGGTGAAGTGAGCACTGTTAAATAAGTTACTCTGAGCTCAACACATACAGTATGGTCCTCATTGGTTTCTTACACTTTGGTGCACACACAAAACAGTGGGTAATGAATCATTTGTTTCACTGGAGCACAATGCTAATGTGGCCAGATTTCTGAAATGCTGCAATAAAAATTAGAGACATTTCAAGTTCAGAAGTCACAACATCATTAAAATGTACATTAAAATAGTTTTTTAGTCATTCATCAGCTGGAAAAATTGTTTTGAAAGTGATTCCAACAATATTGATCTCCTGTCTCATTATTGTTATAGTTCCCCATTTCTCAAAAAATTAGAATGATTATTAAAACTTCATAGCTATGGTTATCATTATAGTTATCGTCTATGGTGTGAGCGGGCCTTAAAGATTTGTTGTGCTTATGTACTGTGCTGGGGTTGGTTGACAAATTGTTCAAAAGCTTTAGTGCATGCCTAAGAAATACCACACACTAAAGTGGAGCAACTGTTTATTAAACTCGCTCTTGAATGAAATCTTTTTTTGACAGGATTTAAGCTTTCATCCAGGAGCCAATTCAATAGCAAATAAATTTGCACCTAGTTGGATTATTTTAATGCTTGTTCCATCATAAATATTCAACAAAGAATGAAAACTGTGCCAACCTGTCTCATTCTCACAACACTGTAAAATGCATGTGAATGAACAACTCGAAACTCGTCTAAATAAATGATTTTCAAAACTGTAAAGCAGCTGTATTTTTATAAAAAAAATATCCTTGAGAAAAAGTTTATGACCTCAAAACACTTTCAACAGTGCATGATTTGTAAAGTAATAAATTTTTACATTTGCATCTCATAAACAGCTCCATATGAATGGCTTTTCGCATGTAGTAACACATTGTTTCATTGTTGACTGATCGCTGTTGCTGTGTGATAATCTTAACATAATTAACAATCAACATCCTAATTCTCAGTATGATGTAAACATGTTTACAAAAACATGTTTGCACTGATATAGGTGACTGGCTTGCTAATGTAATCACCAAATCATAAGAGGTTAAAAAAAGAGAGAAAGAGATAAAGATAAAGCAAACTGCTAATCAAGTGAAAAACATCATGTGGAGATCCACATGACAACTTATAGCACTTGAAGTGACAATGAGAATAAATAAAGGGTCTTGCTCCTCTAACTTGTAACCTTTTAAAACATGTTTAGAGTCAGTGTTCAGTTCTAACCTATCAGAGGCCAGAAGAAGTCTCTTCACATAAAGAGTGTGTTTATGCTCAGCAGTTCAAGGTTCAGCCGTCAGCATGTAGGCCACAGATCAAGGTCAGCTCTTCTTGTTTGTTTACACAAAAACCGGCCACGCTAAACACACGGACATCAGGAGCCCACTCTGATGACGCAAGTCACCGCAATGTTTTTCAGCCTCTCGCAGAGTGCCACTCATGGAAGTCCAATTCAACCAAATCAATGCCAAGCACAGTGACAGAAACACTTCAGTCTGTGCAACAGCTCCGGTGCATTGACAGGTTCTCAATTAAATGCAGAAGTAATTAATTTGAGCCAAAGATGAGATGACTATTATTCATCAAGCTGTTCGTGAATAATGGGTTCAATTATTCCATAAAAATAACAATGGCATACAATTTATCAAGTATTTTGGCATTTCGGAAAAGTGCCATAGCGTAGTCTATCAGAGTACATGCACTCACTACAAGAGAACGGCTCCAACATGTCCAATTAATTCGGATGAATGTTTCAAACATTTGAAATTTAAAAATGAAATGAAGTCAAGATGGAGTCATGCTTAATGTAATGTTTTATCCAAAATTAAATAATTATTTTAATTATTCCAATCTCCCCCTTATGTCATTCCAAACCTGTACAAGTTTTCTTCTGTGGAACAAAAATGAAGATATTTTGAAAAATGTAACCAAACAGTGTTGAGTCCATTTGACTTCCAATGGGACCTGAAATGAACCAACATTCTTCAGAATATCTTTTATTTGTTTCCACATAAGAAAGAAAGTGATGGAACGACATGAGGGGGAGTGAATGATGACAATTTTAATTTTTGACAACTATCCTTTTAAATCTCACTCTATCATATGAGTTTGGGTGTTCTGAATTCATATGGGTCATCTTAAATAATGTTTTGAAACTATTGGTGATTTTTGTACTCCTTGTACTTGACAGCATGTGAACTGATGTTGTATGGAAAGTGATACATGAGGTTTCTTAAAACATCTTGCGTCCACCAAAAATAGACGCATACGTGTTTGGAAGCACTGAGTCTTACTCAGTCTATCTCAGACCAAATCATGATAGCTGCATCACACGGTTCAGTCACTTCCTCAAGGCAAGATATGATCCTAATGAAACACTTGTTCTTTAACAGAGCCAAAGCTAGACTTTCATATGTACAACACAGCTGAGGTGATTCTGATTAATAAAACGTTCAGCTTCTCTAAATACACATTGCACATAAATGAAGTCTAAATTAAATCTAAAATTATATAATTAAAAATATATATATATATATTAAAACACTACCACATGGATTTACGTTTGCAAAACATACAATATTGACATTTTGACAGCATGTGAAATGTAAATCATTTACAAATGAACAACTTTACAGATGTGCAATTGAAAATGGTAAAAAGAATTTGTAAATATTTAATGTTTCTATAAATGCTTAATAATGTTTAGATTTTGTTAATACTTCCAGTCACACTTTATTTTAATGTCCGATTCTTACTATTAACAAACCATTAACTACGACTTGTGTCTCAATAAACTACTAATTTGTTGCTTATTAATAGTTAGTAAGGTAGTTGTTAAATTTAAATATTGGGCAGGATTAGGAATGTAGAATATGGTCATGCAGAATATGTGCTTTCTAAGTACTAATAAACAGCCAATATGTTATTAATATGCATGCTAATAAGCAACTAGTTAATAGTTAGAATTGGTCCTTATACTAAAGTGTTACCATAATTCCATATTGTATGTTTCAGAATCTTTTCAAATGCATAAAAAGTATGTTTCTGCACTTGTAAATGTTACATTTGATGATTACTTACATATAAACAGTGAGACCAGGCTGGCATTTTTGTTTTGAAAGTTTTATAATTTAACCTTTAACACTGTTGAATATAAAAATGAATATAAAAATGCATATTTTTGTTAAACACAATTCTTCAGTAGGCTACTCAGAAAGTTTACTCTCATCCAACACCAGCAAAGACTGTATAAGTTTGCGCACTCATTTATTACTATGAATGGGAGAAACTACAATGCAAAATACTGTATGGCGGAACAAGCCCCACCTTCTAAATAAAAGAGCCAATTAGCAATAGGTAAAGTCATCACATCACCACAGCATGGCAAAATTAAAAATGCTTTTTTAATGCTATTCGAGGAAAACAAACAACATTTATGGCTCAGTTCATATCAGATTTTGTTGCCGATTTAAAATACGTTATATAAATGTAAATTTGACAAGCTTTTGATATTTCACCATTTCCCCATTCAAACGGACAGGATTTGGTCTTGGATGCCTGAAATAGCTGTCTGGAAGAATTGCAAATATGGTCACAGAGTGCGCAGACTTTCCAGAAAAGGGTCTTCTATTCCCGTGCCTCAGGGAAAGCTTGGGTCACGAATATTAATCATGTTATGTGATGTTTACACTGATTGCTGAAAGACTTGATGTTGGTATACAGTATGAGCCTGCAAGCCATGGTGGGATTATATCATTTGTGCACCCATTGAACTTTTATTGTAGTGAAAAGAAAATAATGGTTGTGATTGCCTGTGGCCGAATCAGTCATACTGATATTCAATACAAGAGTGTGATATTGTGATTTAAAAAAAAAAAAAAAAAAACTGATGCACTGTCAGAGTTTGTTTTGTAATAATAACTGGAAAGTTTCTCTCTTTGATTATAACATGAGGTATTCATTTACTGATGCAGCAACAAATGTGTTGGAAAATGTTATTGGTAATGATGACAGATGATATGTGTCCTGAGGACAGATGAGAGAGTAACATGCAGACTCCTGTAGAGTCTACTAAATGTGACGCTGTACGACTGTGTCATTCTCTCTTTGAGCTTTCTGTAAATGGAGAATATAAGCCATTATATCCAGAGAATTTGTCCCATCATGTCTATTTGTATTAGCATGAAAAGGATGCTTAAACTGGTTTAGCTTCATAATAGACAGTTAATATTTCTCTCGGTGATTAAGCCAGAGGTATTACCTTATAATTACCTCAATATCAATGTCAGCCATAATACATTTCACCAAAAGGAAAAAGTACACAGCATTTTAATAATTGTCCAGTGTTCTAAAGATACAGTGTTCTATGAGAGTGGACTGAATTTGTTTGCACGTTGTTTAGTGATTTTACTACAATGTATAGCGAGCATCCTGCCACTGATAACTGTAAATGACAACGGTAAATGATACCGGTGATATATTTTGGGAGTGGGCTTTTTTTTTTATTACTATGACATAGTTAGCTTACCTTAAGGACTCAATTGACATGCAATTAGTTTTCACAGAGATGAGAGGCTGCAGCATGAAAGAGAGCAGGATAATCTATTGAAATTGATGCAAATGATGATTAGCGATATTTGAGCGTGCATCTGGAGCTGTGTTGCCACCTTAGGTGGCTGTCTATACTGCCAGTATCCACCAAATGCTATGTTTTCATGTTCAGTATAGAGTGTTGTTAGCTTAGCAGAATTTTAACTATACAATTTTTCATTTTAATAAATTGTCTAAGTTATTTATTTAGTTAATTTATTTAATTTTTCTTTTTTTTTTTTGGAAGGGCTTTTTTTAGTTTCATTTATGAGAGTGAGAGATCTGGATCAGACTCGAACCTTGTGAGCAAATATTTCCTGATTTTGTTCACAGCTCTGATGAAAGCAATTGTGAGTTAACTTTTCCATGCTCTTTACTGTATAAACAAGAGATACAATATTTACTTCCAGGCATGAAAATCTATTTAGACCATTTTTATTAAAAATACATTTTAAAATAATGGGATTTTAGCTGTTTTTCTTGCACTTTTGTGATAAACCATCACATATAGAATGAGTTGGTCTCTGTCTCTATGTGAAACTGTCACAGAAATATGAGGACAGTGATTTTGTTTCTTATAGTCTCAGATTTTTCCATACATGCATACATGTTTAATCTGCAAATCCATAGAGGTAGAATATCTGTATAAAACAGCATACAAACACAAGTGGAGAAATGTGCATATTATCATTATTATTATTACTACTACTACATTTAAAAACCAGCTCCACATATATAACAGTCTGTTTAGCTATGATTGTGTGTCGTCGCACTGTATATTCACTTTCGTTTTGGACAGACGAATCACTTGTCGCTGGACACTTGTCACATCACGCCTGGTTGAGACTGATTAAGCTACAGATGACAGAGGCAGATTGTGTTAACGTCATGAGTGTCTGTCTCTCCACAGGACAAATGACAGGGGTAATGTGATTTCACAGGGAGATAAAGAGCATGTGTGTTTGAGAACGTTTTATTAAATGAGCCCTGACCAGCATCCAGCTTCATGTGCAGTGTTTCATGTACTTGGACAGATTTAATAAACTCATAGCTGATCCGTTTAACACACCACGAGAAGGAAAGGGGGAATGATTGGCAATAAAATTTGAGCTGGTTAAAAACAGAGAAGTCAATGCTAATTCAGTAAGTGAAGGCTTATTGTTTCCTACAGCTCTCAGGCACTGTTTGTACTTGTTGAACACCTGTAAGTGCACATACAGCACACATGAATGCTGGGATACATGAGGCACTAATTATCTCATGATGTGTGTACCGCAGCACGTGTGATCACTCAACGTGTAATGAAACTCTCGGTAAACTCGTGGACCCCTGCATAACCCCACGTCACAGGACAGCTGGTGCTAACAACCACACGTTACACCCAATTCCAGCTGAGTGACTGAATGGGTCTAACAACGACGAGGTCGACCCTGGCTAGTAACGCTGTCTCAAGTCCACACACATACTGCAAGCAAAAATGGTAAGCACTTTTTCATTGCGGCCAGCTCTAATCTGATTGGCTGGCTTTATGCAACTTCCGTGAGTCAGGATACTGTAATGAGCGCTTTCAAGCAAAAACTAATCAATGGAATTGTCAAAGTTAATCAGAGTTTTGTTTGAGGCACTTGGTAGCAGGTTAACAAGATATGCACAAACAGAATTTTGTTTCCGTTTTGTTTTCTAAATTATGCTTGTGAAATCATCAGCACTGTACAAAGGTACAAACAGAAGTTTACTCACATTTCAGCCTTTTTGTGTTTTCTACCTTTTTGTGTTCCTACACTGCTATTTTAATCATTTTTTAGTCAAATGTCCCCTTTATCCGTCTTGGCCAGAATAAGCTAAAATAAGGACTATACTAGTAAAATGGAAAAAATAAAAATCTGCAAAATATAGGCACACAGGAAAAAACGTCCAAAAGTCAAAAAACATACCTATACATACAATTCGCAGCAGTTTCTAAATGACCATAACACTTTTATCATAGTACATTATTTGTAAACTAATACATTTTGATGTTTGCATCACATAACCGACCATATGTATGGCTTTTCATAGTAAACTTGCTCAGTAGCTCACCTGGTACAGCATTGCACTTACAATGTGGAGCACTCAGGTATGAGTCCATAGAAACACAAGTCACAATAAAAGAGCTCAAAGAACTGTAAAGGCAATTTAAAATGCCGAGGTTGCTTCAGCAATACATTTGAGTTTGTTAACACTATTAGTTAAATTTAGGGTGGAGATTTTTTTATACGTTATTTTTAAATGCGTTAAAGCATTAACCTTTAGTTGCACTTACTGGACATTTCATTTCCGAAATACTGCGCTATGCACAACAACTAACGTAATAAAACATTGCCAGATTCATGTTCATCAGTTTTGGATAAACTGAATCTTTAAAGTGTCATGAAATGTGCAAGAAGTAACAATATCATTTTGCAGACATCTTGACACATGCATGTTTTTAATGTGAGACTAAGTACTGAGTCATGTCTAAATGTGGACAGTGTCTTCTATTTTTAGCCTTTGTTTAGAACAGGGGTGGGGAACGTTGATCCCTGAGGGCCACTCTCCTGCAGAGTTTAGCTCCAACCCTAATCAAACACACCTGAACAAGCTAATCAAGGTCTTCAGGATACAAGTTTTTTTTTTTTTTCAGGGTTGGAGCTAAACCCTGCAGGACAGTGGCCCTCCAGGATCAATGTTCCCCAGCCCTGGTTTAGAAAAAAACATTTCTGTTTCAATTATTTTGTGTGTGTCTTATCTGATTAATATTCACATCCATTTAGTCTAAATATAAAAAAAATATAATGACCCTGGACCACAAAACCAGTCATAAGTAGCATGGGTATATTTGTAGCAATAGCCAAAAATACATTGTACGGGTCAAAATTATCGATTTTTCTTTTATGCCAAAAATCATTAGGATATTATGTAAAGATCATGTTCCATGAAGATATTTTGTAAATTTCCTACCAAAAATATCAAAACTTAATTTTTGATTACTAATACTTGCTAAGGACGTCATTTGGACATTTTAAAGGTGATTTTCTCAGTATTTTGATTTTTTCGCACCCTCAGGTTCCAGATTTTAAATAGTTGTATCTCAGCCAAATATTGTCCTATCCTAACAAACCACACATAAATGGAAAGCTTGTATATTCAGCTTTCAGGTGGTGAATAAATGTCAATTTCAAAAAATTGACCCTTATGACTGGTTTTGTGGTCCAGGGTCACATATATGCATTTTTACAAACAAATTCAAACTAGTATGTGAAATGAAATCTTATTAAAACTGGAGTGTAGAATGAGTTGAGCAAAGCACAGTGAATACAACTATGACATTTTTCTTTGCCTCAAATGCTCTTTCTGTTTGGCATACTGTAATGGAAAAATGTGCAGAGTCTGGACAATATGCATGGTACAGAGGATGAAATCTTCCCCTCTACACGCACCCTTTGCTCTTTCACCTGATTTGGTCTTATGATTCAGCAGACAGGGAAAGATCTTTTTAATACATCCTCTTTGCTGCCTTAAATGGGAGAACGTATTCTATTTTTTTAATACAGTAGCACATGAAGCTTAGTAAACTGTTGTGCTAAATATATCCTTGATATTAGGCACAGACTGGGAGCAATGAGAAACTGCATTCACAAGAGTGAAAAACAACAATAAACATCACTGTGTTAAAAACACACACATTACAGACTTAATGTGATGCTTCCCACCTCACAATGTGATATATCAGCCCACGGCATCTACACTCCAGGAAGAGAGGCATGGATATTGATTAAAGCAAGAACTATTTTTATAGTTCCCTCAAGTAGTGTGGTTTCCACACTTTGCAGACTGGTAGTGAACAAATATTATAAATAATTGATTCTTGTTCACATCCGTGCAGACTGTTAAGTCCCTACTTAAGAGTCTGAATAAAGGCTGAATACATCACAAGTGATGTCTAAAAAGCAAAAAGGCCTTTTTTAAATTACATTTAGGAGGATACAAAAGTGTACCATTGTTGAGATTTTGTACCCCTAAAAGTTTTTTTCTGACAGCCCACAGTGCAGCTTCACACCACAAGTTAATTCAAATCATTACTAATTAAAAAATATATTAAAATAATTAAAATATACATGCTTAGGCCTAAATTTAAGATTTATACATTTTAAAGTATTTGCATAAAATTGTTTATGTCTTTTAACATAATCAAACTAATAAACTTAATATGATGCATATTTGTCAGTCACACATAAACAAAACAGGTAAGATTTCTACAATAGTACTAATAAACTGAATACACTTCCAATACACAATAACCAGGTTTACATAATTATCATCATTTCTTTCAGTCTCATACATTTAACTGTATATTGCTTGTTCTACAGCTAGCCATATGTTAACTATGTTTATACTTTTTAACTGAATAATTTTAATTGTTTGAATAACTATGAAAATGCATTTTGAAATTATGTTCATTTAAATCAAACAGTTAATATCAAATAGTTAATAATAAACTATGCCATGGCTTTTTTGAATGCAAGAATCTTACATGTTTCTTACCCGTTTCATTTATGTATGACTGAGAATATGCATTACAAGTTTATTAATTTATGTTAAAACTGTGTAATCCAAATGGATGGAAATGTAATATGCAATCCAAATACATGACTCTTAAATTTAGGCCTAAAAAAAATGAAACCAAAATTAATAGTACAGTGCTGACCAATTATCTGCACAGTGGGATTGTTTACTTGTGTTTTGTCTCCTGCTACTGTCTGTAGGACTTGGTTGCACCAGTGCCATCGCTCACATGTGTTAACCTGAAGCCCTGGGTTTACATTTGGCTTTTGGAACTTGTTTGGATGTGATAAGATAAAACACATTTGTTAATTTTTGTGTGCATGTCCTCTCCAAACATGAACGTTCTCTAAATTAGTCAAAGTCAAGAAAATAAAAATGGCTTCTACGCCTATGAAAAAGGATGATGTAATAACGGCATGTGGAGAAGTTTATGACCATATAAAGAACAACCAAAAGCCCCCAGTTACACACATTACCATCATTAGACCACATAGAAGACTCAGCCTTCATGTTCAGCTGACAAAAAGTGATGCAAATGCAAGATATAACTTGTCTTGAAGGTCTATAATAAGCAAAATCCATGACAGACAAGGCCTGTGTGCCTCAGGGCATGTGTTGAGGTCTGGATTTCTATGAGAAGGGAAAATAGGAGTGAAACAACACAAAATCATTGTGTCACATACCGTCACTAACCCAGCATGTGAATTTAAATAAGATGTAAATTACTGAAAATTATTCAAGTATAGCATGCCTTGAGGTTTATACCCTGTGAACTGAAAGACCTATTCTCTAGTACTTCATTGCTTGTTATGAAATACTATCTTGTCTTGTAACAGCTTCTATGTGATGCTGTAGCCAACAGAAGAACCTGTAAATGTCTGAATGCATCAGACGGTTGATGGCCACTTCAGGTCCCCTCAAGCATTAAAACAGTCTGGATGGGTTTATGTTTGCATTGCAAACATAGTAAACATGTGTTCACATGAGTTTTTTTTAGGTACCAGGACAAAGCAGATGTTGAGTCCAGATACACATCTCTGACGTAGAAGCAACGAGTGTTGCGAGCTTGGCTGGTTATCCACTCAATTAAGCTGATTTTGATAAAAAGAAAAAAGAAAAAAAGAAAACCTGGAGAGAGCTATCCATTAGCATTCCCATTCATCTCAATGGCAGTTGCTTGGTTGGTGCATGCATCCCAGGAAGAACTCAAACTGGATGCTGCCATCTTTTCTTTGTGGGACTTCATTCAGTACAATGAACATCACAATGAAAGTGGGTCCAGTGTTGTTTTGAACCCAAATGACGGCATTATTTGTAAGGACAACGTGCAGGTAACGCACACAGAACGCATCATTCTAAATGGATGAGTAATGAATAAAAAATAAAATCAAGAATAAAAAATAAAATGTTGCAACAGCACAAACGAAAAAATTTAAAACGATGAGCGTGGTGCTCTGTGGTCCAGCCATTTTTTAAGGAGGCTTCCAAAGAGACCACTAAAGGCTAGTTCACACTACAGGATTTTAAGCCCGATTTGCAAGTTAACGAGCTCGCCGACAGGTCAGGCTGTAATCGGGGGAAAATCGGCGGGTGATCGGCGCTCCGCAATCTTTATGTGTGAACTACTCAACGATGCATCAAAGAGGCTCGCCGACGCCAAACAAATATCTAGCATGCCAAATATCTGGACTGGTCGGCTGACTCGACGTCACGTAGTGTCAGATGTCGTGACGAGCTACAGCCAATGAAAGAGCAAGGCATGGGTTGAGGTCACCGGAAGAAAATCAACAGCAGCAACTTTGCTTTAAGAAAAGTTAGGCTTTTATTTTTGCACATAAGCGTCTTTCACAGGCTTTTGGCTGCTATATTTTTTAACCACCAATAGTTACTGTTGCCATGACTGACAAACACACACTACACACCATGTTCTCACGCAGTGAAAAACACATCGCAGAGCAAAGAGGAAACTGACCACACACCGACAGAGAAGACAGAGCAGGTTACTTCTGATATGAAACAAGGTCTCAGGACTCTCAGCTTTTAAATTGAGTCATTTTTAAAGAAATTCAAACAATAAATACATTTTTGTGGCTCTTCAATGTGTCGAGACTGTATTGCCTCAGTTCAAACACGTGAACCGATCGTCTTTTCATATTTACTTAATGCACGAAATGAACATGAATAAACATCAGAAAGTGTTTAATTTCATCCGCGGAACACACCATTATAAGTCCACCGAAGTTAATCTGTTAACCCCATTTTAACATGCATTTCTATGAAGACTGGCCGTAGCTGTCGGGCAAGATGGCGGATAGCAGCGGCGGCACATAATATACGTGTTCTGATTGGTCAGATCGCCTGTCAATCAAGCTCTTTGCAAACGGTCAATTCTCACGTGTTTTCATGACAAAACGTGGTTTAGGGACCAAATCAAGTCATTGGGTGACAGTTGTTGTCAGCTCGTGTACTGCGTAACCCCTGGTTGCGGATCATTTACGTAGAGTCACGTAGTGTGAACACCACAACAACTAAAAGACAGACAATCAAGTCATGTAGTCTGAACAGCACAGCGATCTGCCGACGTGTAAAGTCGTGTAGTGTGAACTTGGCTTAACAGACACTGAGCGGCAGTGGGTACACAGAAAGCAAAGGATTTCCTTCAGTCCATTTCACACTGTTTATGACATTCCAAAAAGCTGATTCATATTTAATGGTAAAAATCTGAAGGCTTGTGGAGTCTTGTGCTTTGAGGGGTGACAAGCAAAGCTTGATGCTTTGACTTTTTTGGGAACTATTTTCATTGGTCAAGAAAAAATATATAAAAGGCAAAATTGTCTTACGTGTAAATTATTCAATGTCTTGTTAAAAGAACTGTCATATAAAAGTAATAGCACCTCAGATGTGATTACCTGCTGCTGAACCGGCTATATCCCTGCTGAGAGAAAAAAACAAAAAACAATAGAAACCATCACAGAAATTCTAATGGTTTCCACTACAAATATCATTACAAACATTACAAACAATCAACTTGTAACCATTAAAAAAATGGTTTTCTGTAGTGTGTTTTGGGACATATTCCATTAGGATTAAGTGGCTTTAACAAGCCACCAATAATTGAAGGCGACCAATTACCAGTAACCCACAGGGTCCACTACAGTTTCCATTAAAACCAGTACAACTCCCATTATAACCAGTAAAACCATTACAAATTCTGTCATAGTTTCTTTTTTCAGAAGGGATATTTTAGTATAAATAGTGGTGAATCATTTAATTTGTTGCAATCAAATACATTCGGAGGATAAACACTTATGTTTTAGACAATTCATGTAAACAAATCAATAAATAATCCAGCTGTGTGAAGTCAGCGTGACCAAAATAACAAGTGACAGAAGAAAACATGAAAACAACAAACACCAACATAACCAACTATAAACACAACTGTGAAAACTTCTGTGATTACTGACAACCTACCGTTTCGGTTCAGAACAGTTAGAATAAAGGTTACGGTAAGCAAGCATGTGCGAGTAAATTATCAGCTAAAACATATCGATACATTTGAACTACAAGTGATCCCTCAGTTTCGCTTCTTTGCTGATTATTTGCTAAAATCTTGGAACATAAACCGCAAAGAAACATTATTATCCAAATTTTACAATAAGCAAATATATTATTAAAACACGATTAAATGACCATCTGACTCAACAACTGGCTTGTCAGTGAGTCCTGTCAGTCCGTGCGCCACGCGCGGGGAGAGAGAGAGACAAAAAATAGACCGCGCGTGGCGCGAGAACTGACAGGACTGAGTTTAAACTGTGGACATCACTATGGCAGTGTTTAAACTATGCTCTTCTTATAAACAACTATGAAATGTCACGACTTTCATTTGGCGTAAATTTAAATGCAGAATACAAAATAGACAAGTTAAAGCTATCGCCTTTCTTAGCATATGACGCATACAAAAAAAATAAAATAAATAAAAAAAACGGTTTCGTTAAATATTACTTTATAGCTTTCTCTGTAGTATATGTTTACATAGCGTGCTGTTTTTGTTCTCACAAACTCCTGCATTGATAAGACTTGAGGTTAAGCAATCAGACAACTTGTTTTTTAAGAGTTGTCTTTCGCAACCTGCATAAACCAAAAGATTTACTTTTCTCCACCAAAACAGAGTTTTATGTACGCCAAAATCCGTGTCGATAACCTGTTATGATCTTCAGAATAAATGTCGCTTTTACTTAGCTTCCTTTTTGCTCTTAAACACGAAAAAAAAAAAAGATGCAACATTGTGTAGCTTCACTATTCAGAAACAAACAAACAAAAAAACAAACTTATCGCAAAGGTCACATTCTTCAGAAATAAATCGAAAGTGCTTTACCTTTAGCTCGTTTAATTCCGCGAAAGTCCCCAATCTGCGATCCACAAGCGGGCATTTTAAGAGGACCAAAACTGAATCCCAGTGCAGTGCAGGATTTAACACGTAATCCAATCCTGAATGGATTGATGCGAGATGAATCCTCCGGCGACCATAAATCTGCTGTTCAGATTTGGCGAGACTGGTCCGTTGTGAGTGACAGCTCCAGAGCAAGAACACAATGAAGTGCTCAAAGTGAAGCTGAGGAGCGCGTCTGCATCATCAGCCTGACGTCAACACTCAGCCCAGTGACCACTGCTAACTGCATTACACAATTACCTAAATGACAGCCTTAATTACAAGCAATAGTGTGTGACTAATGTAAGACTAATGTACGTTTTATGTAAAAGTAACGTCCAATCCACTGCAAATAAAATACTGAAAATGACATTACTTTTATGTATATTACTTTAGCTAGTATCCATTATAACGTGTTTACTTTAAACTGTGTATAGAGAAGACTGAGGCTAGATCAGTCATGCTTTTTACTCATGATTGTTTTACTCCATTTTGATTTCTCCACTTTACAAGTGTTGCTGGTAGCCTGTTAAAAATGCTTTTTACTTAAGTCAATTTTTTTTTACGCTAGACTTATTTTAAAGTTAATTCACATAAAGGAACACATTGAAATTTGGCTACAACAAAGATATTGAACATTTGCACCAATATTTCCAAGGAAAAAGATGGAGTTCACTGAACACACATTAACCTCTTGTGACAACATGCCTGTACTGTATAAAATTAAAACATTTATGTAACCACCTGACATTTATGAAAAATATCCTTGTCCTGAGAACTCAATGTTTGTAAATGATATAGCCGACTTATTTAAATGTCAGTGTGGGTTCATCCAACAGCTGACATACAGTACTAAGATAGTACAGATTTTTGATTTTCTAAAAAATAAATAAACTGAAATTACAGAACCACAGCTAGAGAAAAAACACCTGTATAATTAGACATTTGACTTTATATTACTAAAATATTGTTCTGTCACACTCCTTAAGCTTTAATGAAACTGATCTCTCTATTTTAAAATATGATAATGTGTATGACTGATACATACAAAGAAACTCTCCATTCAGGGACCTAAAGGAAATGCAGGCAGTGCTGTAACTCATTCGCCATATAAACAATGTGACAGCACATGCAAAATCCTATAATGTCTTCTGCATGTAAACATGTTCTTCAATCCAAAGATTAGGATATGGAAACATGCACCATCACAAAGTCATCATGCATCAAACACGCCATGAATGAGATTCACTGCTGTGCTACGTCTGTGGAAATCTGCTCCCCTCTGCTGTGTGATTTATTTTTGTGTGTGAAGGATTGCTGGGAGGTCCATCATTACACTCAACGCTTCACACAGAGCAATTGCAATATATACGCTTATTCACAATGAAATGTTGAAACCTCATTAGCAGTACTGTTTCTTTAAAGGTTGTTCAAGTAGCACAACAGGACACTGAAGCTAAATACAGTGTTGTGTGCTAATTTTTCTGCACAAAAGTTGAAGCTAAACGTGTGTGTGTTTGTATTATTATAATATATATATATATATATATATATATACACACACTATATTGCCAAAAGTATTGGGTCGCCCCCTTCTAATGAACAGGTTTGAATACTTTAGTAATTTCCATGAGTATAAATCTTAATGTTTAAGCATATAATGATATTCTAGGGAATTGTGTGCTTCTAATTTTATAGCAAAAGTTTGGGCAGGACCTTTTTCTATTCTAACATGACAATGCCTCTGTGTATAAGGCAAGGTTCAAAAAGAAAATGATTGATTGAGTCAGTGTGGAAGAACTTGACTGGTCTGCATAAAACCAAGTCCTAATCCCAGTTTAACACCTCTGGTGTGACTGTAAATGCAGACCTTGAGCCAAAAACTCATCACCAAACACCAATGACTTGTACATACGGGTACAGTCATTTTAGACACTTCCAAAACTGTTGCAACAGAGATGGAAATACAATTTTTAAATACATGAATTATGTTCCCATCGCTGTTGCCACAGATTTGGAAGTGCATTTTTCTGTTCTAAAGAAGGGGGTGTCCCAATACTTTTGTCTATATAGTGTATGTACAAGTCATTGGTGTTTGGTGATGAGTTTTTGGCTCAAGGTCTGCATTTACAGTCACACCAGAGGGATTAGGACTTGGTTAGTTAATTTGGTAAACACAAATTAACTAAAATCAAAATGAAAACAAAAAAATACCAAAAAATAAAAACTATTAATAAAAACAATGATATTAAAATAACACAGCTTGCTATTCATCCTGAAAAAATGCATCAGTTTCCACAAAAATATTAAGTAGCACAATTGTTTTCAACAGTGATAAGAAATATTTCTTGATCAGATGATTTCTGAAGGATCATGTGACACTGAAGACTACAGTAATGATGCCGAAAATTCAGCATCATCAACATTTAAAACATATTCAAATAGAAAACTTATTTTAAATTTTCACAATATTTATTAATTTTCAGTAATACTTCACATTTTTTCCCCTAGAACCGCAAAAGGAGAATTTTTGAAGAATCTTTACAGTTAGAGACTCAGCACCAATTCTAACCACATGGGTTATTGGTCAAACATGAGTTTGTTTGACCAATGGCAGATGGGGAAAGTTTGAGGAAACAATTTTTTTTTTTGACGGTGCTAGTTACATAAAAACTACACAACATGGAAAAAGAGCTTTGTTAAGATTCTTCAGTTCTCCTTTTGCTTTCCACTGAAAACTACCACTTGGTCTCATGACGAAAACGTACCTCTGGGAACTTTTCGCAAGACGCGAAATACGTACCGCCATGTATGTTTCATGACATATTCGATGTGAAATGTCCACTGGGTGGCGCTAAAAGAGTGTTCGTTTTTTTTCCCCCGGAACAGAAGAACGTACATATGATATTTTGTATATGTCAAAGCAGTTCTGACTTGAAATACCATCTGCACTACACCTAAACCTACTTGATAGTATGAACAAAAGCAAAAGTGATGTGAAAACGCAATTGCAAGCATGCCGTTTTAGCTTGTTTTTCGATCTCTCATCTTTCAGCTCTTTCATCGTGAGTCATGTTTTTGATGGGATTCCAAAGGATTCCGCATCCTAAGTCCAGTTCCGTGCCGGCTGAGCTACCAAGCAAGCTTGTTTCGCCCAGAAAGCGAAACATATGGAGCTGTAATCATAACTGTGTACGAAAACGATTACATGTGCTCGCTGTTTTACTGCCTCTAGTGTTCATTTCTGTTGGAAACTGCAGTGATATGTACTTATTGATATGTATTTCGCCTCTTGCAAAAAAGTTCCCAGAGGTACACTTTCATCATGAGGCCAGGTAGGAAAACTAACAGCATGCAGGCCTTGAACACCAAAAGGGTGAGTAAATGATGACATAAGTTTTATTTCTGGGTGACGTATACCTTTAAAGTATGAATGACTGTACAGGAAGAACTCGACTGGACACTTCCCTCCAACAGCTCTTCCTTTAACCCCACTGTCCTGACTAACAGCCTCTTCACAACGCTCCCCAGACTCCACTCAACCTTAACGCCGTCCTTCAGCTTCAATCCACTCATGTGCAGAATCGTGATACCCTGCTTACAGTGACACCATGGTAATTGTTTCTGTGTGGGAGCCATCAGGCCCACGGATGCATCTGTTAGTGAGTGCCACTGAAATGCCAAGCATAAATAAATACCGCTGTCATGGGTTATTGACCCCATGATGAGTGACTAGCCTACTAGGGAAGTATTAATAATTAGCAAGCAAGCATGTTAATTTGAGAGGAGAGGCTGTGTCTCAGTTCAAGTGATTAAATGCAAACAATGGATTTACACTTGGATTCATTATGATTAAAGGTCTTGGTTTTGGGGAAGACTGCAGCTTTAGATATTGAAGTACTCATAATCTTGTCATATGTTCAGAGATTATGTTGAAACATATGAAGGCTTTTTTTCCTGTTTAAAAGGGGGAAATGTAGTATATAATAGTCGTCTTTTTTTTGTACTATACTCGGAGATGTATTGAAATTTGTGTTTTTTATTGTTTTTCTGAGTGTTCGCTGTGGTTGTCATCAGCAGCAGATTTTGTAAAGCACCGAAATTCTCTCTCGCAGACATACACATTCAATTTTCTGTCGCTCATTTGATCCAAGCATTTATCCACTGTCCCACAAAATACTGAGACAGATGGAAGTGTGATGTTATCAAATAAAACACACATTTGAGCTCTTGAACTGGTCAAACAGAATTATGGCACCCAAAATTCACTGTTTAAGCATACAGTATTTTTATGCAGATAAACAGCAATTCTGGATATCATTGAAATTAGTGTTATAATTATTTTGATTCATTTTGTTCATTAACATTCAAGCTTAACCTTCAGACCAATAACAGAAAAAACATCACATGACTGCTTATCAAAAACTTGTCCAATTATGTCGTATTTGAACGAAGTTTCTGCTATTGCTTCACAATGGAAAGTTACCATGATGGTACACAACTTAACCTAATTAATATTCATGAGTTAATGCTTTCGCATTGCTGTGACTTTGGCTGGTTATACTTCTTAAAACACAGTGACTCAAATGCACTGATGGATAAAAAACAAGATCAGCAAAACTTCAAAAGGCATATTTTTTCTTCCCCAGGATGACTACATGCTCCTGTACACTGTGAACTCTGTCCTAATACAAAGTTCATTGCCCCACTTTGAAGATAAGCATTAGTGAGGCAAACTACTCTTTCTGAACAACACAGGTCAGTGTTTATTTATTCAGTGTTTCACCCTAAGAAGAAACTATGAAGACAGTTTTGATCAAACTTTAAAGAGCAAGAATGGTTAGCCCATCTAAAAATGTCAATTATCCATATATAATTTATGTTCCCCCAAAATTCTATAATATATTAGGAATCTGTCAACATTTCGGCAACTAAAAAGTTCGGAGTCAAAAGTCCAATAACACAAATGTTTGTTTTTCACTAGCGGTGGATTTGGTTTCATGCCCAGTACTGGGGTATGTTGTCACAAAAGGTTAAAATGTGTTTAATGAAATGCTCAATAGCTTTTTATAGTCAGGTGCAGTAAAGTTTTCAAAAATATACATACCCCAAGAAACAGCGTGACAGCCAATGACAATCTCCCTTGTATAATATAATTTAACAGCAAATTGTCTAGTAATTCAGTATAATGTAGTCCACAAACTGCTGAATTTTAGCAAACACTAAAAAAAAAAAAAATAATACATTACACTTGCACTAGGTACAATTTAATTTTAACAGAAAACAATATAAAAATGACAATTTTTATATTGTCAATATTGACAATATTTTATATTGACAACATAAAAAACACTAAAGTAACCTTACCATATACAGTGAAAAGTGTAAATGGTTTAACATTGTGTTTGCATTTTTTTTTTTTTTTTTTACAGTACGTGCATTGTGTGTATTTACAGTGTACTTATCTAAGAAAGTACTGGGTAATATAAAGCAACTACATGGGTTAAGGTTAGATTCAGGGTCAGTAGCTACTGTACTGTTACTGAATTACTATAATAAGTACATAGTATGTCCAAGAGGACTGTAGAAAAGTGCTGCCAACGTTACGTTACACATAACTGCACTGTATAATACTGTCAAATGTATGGTTTTAGCAAGTAAAAATTTCCATATAATTTACAGTGAAAAACAGTAAAAGTACATTCCCATAAGTCTACGTCTGACATATCACATATGATTATATTTTATGTACTGTAAATAGCTTTGTTTCTTATTTCTGTTATCAGTAATGTACATTAGATTGTTACCTAATGTACATCAGGCACTCTTTAGATACACCTTTGTACCTAAAAGGTGAATATTAGTATCTTAAAGGTACCTTTGGTACATATAGTACCCTTTGAAAGTGTACCACCCCAATGGCAGATTCTGTACCTTGTTTTCTAAAAGTATTTGTGTGAAAGATACCCTGTGTCATAAGATGTGTTTTGTTTTTCTGTGTATGAACTATTAATCATGTAGTTTTCTGTTGTACCACCTGTATTGTGGTGGCTATGAGTAGATTTTAAGGTAAAAAAAGCATAGTTTTGATAGTTATAAATGTTATATAACTTACTGAAATATATGGTTAGAAGCTGTAAAATATACAGGCACCAATGTGCCATCCTGTAATTCCTGAATTTCTGGCTACAACAGCTGCCAATTTACTGTAAATTTAACAGGCTATTTTTAACAAGGCACTTGTGTTAATCAAGCAAGCAGGCAAAGTATTACTTTCAAATGAATCTATTACTCACTAAGAAAAGTCAATAATATTTCTCTCTCGTCCAATATTTTGGATAAACTCTGAACTTCAGCCAACATGAACAGTAGTTGAGTGGGAACTGGTTATTCCCTGAGGTGTATTTTCTGGCAGGTCCAGCTGTCCAGACTCCCATGCACACCAAAGCCAGCAGTGAACTGTGAAAAAATGTGACTACTCTCAGGCATGATAAAAAGCTACTGGAGCCGTAAAACTGAACGTGACATTGACCGACTACAACTGGCAAGCCACTCTCGGATCGGGGTGTCGGTAAATGAATGTCTTCTGTTTTTTAAAGGATTACCGAGTTCTTCGAACTGACAGCGGGTGTTTAAGCACGAGATTCCACATAAATGGCGCTGAGTAGTTCCAGAGTCTGAACTAAAGGTCCAGAACTGCGCCAGTTTTCTGTGAAAATCCATCATCAGGCCTGAGCTATTAAGGATATTATGCTCAGTTCTGAAAGAAAAGCTTTTTGAATTGGATAAATGCTTCTTCCAAAGTCTTCCAGAGAAAAAAATGTATCAAATTGCATTGGGCTTTTCAGTCATTCACTGGAATAAGCAGATTAATCTACTATACAATGTTCTTTGAAAAAGGCTCTCTTGTTTCTATGGAAAGTGTTTTGCAGTAGCAGCCAGATAAATTATATAAATGCAATTTTCAGAGACATTGGTAAAGAAGATCGTGTCCAGTTTTGTTGAACACATAAGACAGGTAGTACAAGGCTCAAGTGCCACTTGAAAAATGAAGCTGCTCTATTAAAAATAAAACTTACAAAAGTGGGGTTTTGCAACGATGCCTTAGAAGAACCATTTTGGGTTCCCCAAAGAACCTTTCAGTGAACAGTTCTAAAAAGAATCATTCTTTCATAATGTGAAAAACATTTTTTCACTATAAAGAAACTTTTGTGCAATCTAAAAATTCCATGGATGATAAAAGTTGAACCAATAATGCCACTAAAGAACCTTTATTTTTCAAATGGTATGGTATGGAAGTAAACTTTGCAACGGAAGTAAACTTTTCCATTTCAGTTTCATATACCAGAATGTTTGCATGTCAAAAAGTGTTATCCTGCTGAATGCATGAATAGTGTCTGGATTTTAAAGTGCATTAGAGTACCTGGGTGTGTGAGATAAGCTCATTTGAATCTGTTTACATGCAGGTTCAAATCAGCACAGCGTGAAGTAAATTGAATTTGTCGCACATTTGATTCCTGTAATTTCCTGAATGTCTTTCTGACATTCAATCTCATCCATAGGCAGATGAAAACTGTAGTTTCTAAACTCCATTGAACATTGTCCTCATTTGCCTCCACAGCAAAGAAATCAAAAACTACCTGTGAGCGTCAAGAACATCCCATTATTACTAAGTTACATCACAATCGTATCATGCGGAGTTCATTGGAAACCTCAAATCAACAGAGCCTTCAGAATGTCAAAACTGTATGGAAATTTCAGTTGGAAAGATGCATGGTGACAATGATCTTTTTAGTTCTGGCACTGTAATGGAAGTGTAAGTGGCTCAGATTGTCCAAACAGATGGTAAAATATACACATAAGAGATCGCTGGGGGAATGAAAAATAAGTGAATTCTGGTAAGTGACTAAGTGCTGAAACTCATTGACTCTAGAGTTGTATTTATAAAGCAGCATTAGAGCATATATAGAGTTCCCCTGAGAAATTTACCTCCTGTGGCGAGAAAAATAACTGGACAAAATGGCCTTCATTATAACTGTAATTCTAAAAGGTGCTGCCAGGGGGAGCTACTGTACAGAGCCAATGCAAATACCATCCAAGCAAATCTCAAACAGATCTGCAAGCCACTAAAACACAAGATTTTTATTCTTTGTTTAGAAACGATGCAGTTTTTTGAGCATTGGGCCAAAGAGTTACAAAATGAAGGCAAGCTGTAAGTGATTTCAGACGTTTTCCTAACATGCGCTCTCTTCAAAACCCTTTACTGCAATGAAGGCAACCAACCTGACAGGCAGAAAACTGTTCGTTTCTGTCCAGGTTTAAGTTCTTAGGACATGTATTTCAGTGATATCTATCTGGTAGTAGGGATTACATTAGGAAAAAAATCATTTAAAGCACCTCTGAGGCAGTAAAAATATAACTGGAAGGCAGCATTGTTCCTCTACAGGCATTCATTTTCTTGTCTTGAGAATGGCAGTAAAGAGAAAAGCACAAAAGCCAAGTGTTGGCCAGAGATCAGTTTTTAATACCTTAAGGACGCCTGAATAGTTTTATCAATGCCAACTGAAAGTTAATAAAAAAGGAGTTCTGGCAGAATAGAACAGAATTAAGATGAATTTGTATCAAAGGCCAAATAATGCATTTACTAAACAAACTTTACCAGATTGTAACACACAATTTACAAATACACTTGTCTCACGACACGTTCTCTGGAAATAATTATTTTCCATTCTTTAGCATGGCCAAAGAATGTGTCTTTCATTTAAAACGTTGGCAGATGAGCAGCCCAACAACAGAGCTCAACTTACACACAGAAAAGAAAAGAGGACTCTTCTCACTATCGCGCATATATATATATATATATATATATATATATATATATATATATATATATGTGTATATATATATACACACATGTGTGTGTGTGTATATATATATATATATATATATATATATATATATATATATATATATATATACACACACACACATACATATAAATTTTTTCTGTGTGTATTTGTGTATATGTTTACACACACTTTTGTTTTTGCCCCCATTTTTCATGAGCTGAAACTCAAAGATCTAAGACTTTTCACATGTACAAAAGGCCAATTTTCTCAAATATTGTTCACAAATCTGTCTAAATCTGTGTTAGTGAGCACTTCTCCTTTGCCGAGATAACGATCCACCACAGGCGTACATATCAAGATGCCATTAGACAGCATGATTATTGCACAGGTGTGCCTTAGGCTAGCCACAATAAAAGGCCACTCTAAGGCCACTCTAAAATGTGCAGTTTTATCACACAGCACAATGCCACAAATGTCTCAAGTTTTGAGGGAGCGTGCAATTGGCATGCTGACTGCAGGAATGTCCACCAGAGCTGTTGCCCGTGAATTGAATGTTCATTTCTCTACCATAAGCCGTCTCCAAAGGCGTTTCAGAGAATTTGGCAGTACATCCAACCGGCCTCACAACCTTAGACCACGTGTAACCACACCAGCCCAGGACCTCCACATCCAGAATCTTCACCTCCAAGATAGTCTGAGACCAGCCACCCGGACAGCTGCTGCAACAATCGGTTTGCATAACCAAAGAATTTATGCACAAACTGTCAGAAACCTTCTCAGGGAAGCTCATCTGCATGCTCGTCGTCCTCATCGGGGTCTCAATCTGACTGCAGTTCGTCGTCGTAACCGACTTGAGTGGGCAAATGCTCACATTCGATGGCGTCAGGCACTTTGGAGAGGTGTTCTCTTCACGGATGGCAGACAGCATGTATGGCGTCGTGTGGGTGAGCCGTTTACTGATGTCAATGTTGTGGATCGAGTGGCCCATGGTGGCAGTGGGGTTATGGTATGGGCAGGCGTATGTTATGGACAACGAACACAGGTACATTTTATTGATGGCATTTTGAATGCACAGAGATACCGTGACGAGATCCTGAGGCCCATTGTTGTGCCATTCATCCACGACCATCACCTCATGTTGCAGCATGATAATGCACGGCGCCATGTTGCAAGGATCTGTACACAATTCCTGGAAGCTAAAAACATCCCAGTTCTTGCATGGCCAGCATACTCACCGGACATGTCACCCATTGAGCATGTTTGGGATGCTCTGGATTGGCGTATACAACAGCGTGTTCCAGTTCCAGCCAATATCCAGGAACTTCGCACAGCCATTGAAGAGGAGTGGACAACCTGATCAACTCTATGCGAAGGAGATGTGTTGCACTGCGTGAGGCAAATGGTGGTCACACCAGATACTGACTGGTTTTCGGAAACCCCCCCCCAAAAAAAATAAATAAAAATTCCACAGCCTTGCACAGTGAGCATATCTATGAATATTGGAGGGTTTTAGATGAAGCCATCATGCAATGAAATTATGTTTTTGTTGGCATTAACATTTATTTTTCCAAATGCGCATAAAATGTTTTTGTTTTCTAAATTTACATTACCTATATACTGCTCTAATTAATTACATAACTACATTATGTAATAAAAAAAAACTCTAATCACAGCTATTAAATTAACATACTTAATTTAACATACTTAAACACAGTTGCTTTTTTTTCCCCAGGCCAAACGAATCCTTAACTAAGGTCATGTCAGGATAATGTGCATTCATAAATGGGCTCGGCTGGTGCAAATGAGCGTGTATCAACATGATTTCTAAATATGAGGGATAAACACTGAGTGTTCTAGATGGCTTGGTTAGTAGAGGGGCATCAGGGCTTTTTGCTCTAATTATTATGTTTGTTTTCACAGCACTGCAAATCTAAGTGATTTCTCTGCCTCTCAGTTTCGGCGTACTCTGCGAGACTTGACGCAACCTGTCATACAATCTAAAGGGAACAATTAGTTAAACTAAAGAGTTTCATTGTGTTGATATTCATGATGCAGACCCCCCCTGCGGTCTGTAACATTAGTCAGTAAGGAAGCATAAAGAGCTGTTTTTAGATGGATGGTTTCATTTATTAGATCAGTGGGTTTTTGGGACATATCTTTAGGGAGGAGGAGGTGGGGAGGGGAATCAACCAAAATAGCTAGTTGTTTATGAAGACAGAGAAAATTTCCATTTGTTGCCATCTATGAGATTTGAGAAGTAGTACAAAAAAAAGTAGTGTGTATACTGTGTATTTTTTATGCTTATTGCTTGATTAGCTTTGTGACCAAAAACTCAAAAGTCAACAGAAATCACCAAGTCTCATTGAAAAAGAACAATGTAATGTCAATTTGCCACTGTAAATCACTGCCAGTGTTAAGTGCCTTAAGGCGGCAGTGGAAAGCAAGGCAGCTCACTATTGAAAAAGATCCACAGACTACTTTACACAGATCAATATCAGACTAATTCTCAGGGCACCATCAATGTCATGTGCTATTGAGCAATAATCAGTTGCACTGAATCCTCTTACCTTTAAAATGTTTAAGTGCATCATAATTCACCCTGTGTTGACAACAGCGCATGCTGGTCATTTACTGTTTTGGCAATTTTAGCAATTCATTTATAAATAAATATATTAGATTAAAAACAATGTTGAAGATGTATTGATGTGCATCTTTGGTCATCATGTGGTTTGTATGAATGTTTGTTCAATAAATAACACATGCAATGCAATAAACAAAAATAATAAAACTAGCTTTTATAAACAGGTACTGGCACTTTACATGAATAGTCTAAAGTGCCATTACTAAAGCAGCATAAGAACAAGATAGTTAATATAATTTAAATATACCCTATCAATTATTAAAGCTAGTACATCAAATGTCAGTATAAATTGTGATTTTAGCCTATCCAACCTTGTGATGCATAAATTCATATCTAAAGTATTGTAGTAAAATCTAAGTTTAATTAGAAACTAATTTTATGTGAAAAATAAATAATATTCAGCTGTTCATTCATCAAGCTAATTCATTCAGTCATGTTGCCCACGTTATTGTAAGATGAAAAATATCAGCTAATCTCTTTCTATAATTCATGAGAAATACAGATTTTTATAAGTCTACAAATCAATATTTGATCTAGTGAGTGACAACTTAATTTAGGCTAAATCTGCAACACTGTTACTTGCAACTTTTTTACCCATGCTGACATAATATTTTCCCTCTATTTCATTCAAAACTCATATAAAATACATAGAAAAATAAAAACTCATGTAATATTTACTTTCTCTGAAGGTGCACTGACCCTATGTTGAAAAATATTAATCTAATTTTAAGAGTTTCAGGCCCCACTCTGTACTCTATTTATAAAAAGTGCAAGCCGCTGATGAGTTTCATGCCCATCAGAACTTGTGTAATGGCATGGAACCACCAGAGTTCCTATGAATGATTCAACGCTCATGTTATTCACACTTCTGTGCTCCTGAACTCAGTCTAGACAGCTACCATTGTTTTACCAAACCAGACAAATCCATCACACGCACCATGGCATCAAAAAGCAATAGGGTACAATACAGTGCGTCACTCACACCCCCATTTATTTCATTCTTTCGTCACGCTTAGCAAGACACACAGAGATGAGGAAATGTGTCTTCTGACCCATTTTATCTTCTTCTGTTTCTGCATGCTTTCTTCTCCCTCCTCATTATCACTTTTAAATTAAATATATATATATATATTAATACATACTTATTCTGGTCAAGAAACGCCCACTCAGCCAAAAAAAAATAAAGAAAAAAAGAAAAGGTCTGTCAGACGAACACATTGGAAAATGTTAATTCTAACAACTAGCCCACAAAACAGCCGCGATGCATTGATTCAACAAGGTGGCGACAGGTCTTCTGTGGTATGCGGTACCATAATATCAACAGCAGGTCCTCCAGTTCCTGTACACTGCAGGGTGGTGGTGATGCATAAACCTGCTTTTCCAAGTCAAACCACAAATGTTCGACTGGGTGAATTTGGGTGAACCACAATGTTCCTCGAACCATTCCTTGATTATTCTGGCAGTGTAGCATGGTGCATTTTCCTGTTGGTAATGGCAATCAAGGAATACAGTTGACATGAATGGGTGCACTTGGTCTACAAAAAGATGTTCAGATACCCAGCAGCTGTCAGGAATTGTGCTATTGGGATAATGGGGCCTAAAAAGTCCCAAGAAAACATTGCCCACAGCATAACCCACCTGTGTCGACCCAACAGTGCATCCAGGTGCCATAGCACCTGTTTATAATTGGCGTATCCATGCTCAGGCATCGATGTGATGCACAAGGAATTTTGATTTGTCATAAATGTCCACTTTCTTCAAATCATCCGTGGTGCAATCCCGATGATCTTGGGCCTGTTATATGTGTTGTTGGCAATTCGTCCTTTATCAAACTCTGATAAATCGGCAGCTTTTCCCATTCTGACACCGAACACTCTACTGACCGAAAGCCGGCCCTTGGCTGGTATGTATACTCCACTGTGAACTGCACCTGCGGCACCATTTGGTTGCCAGGTGCGCTCATTGCTGTAGGCTGGGGGTGATCATAATGGATGTCATGGTTCGGTTCATGCAGTCAGACAACGAATACAGTCAGTCATAGGCTATCAATCTAGAAGGGAACACTCACGGTAATGCAACATAACGCCGGTAATGCCGGGTTTCCATCCAAAGTTGCGAATTTAACTTACGAGCAAAACTGGAATATCGCATAAACGAATCGAAGACAACAAAATCGACACTTCCTGATAAACTGGAACTAAATATCACTAAGAAAAATAGAAGCCATTGCATATAATAAATTTTCATATATAATAAATTACTTGCACCTCAGAGCGAGCAGACAAAACACAATAAATGCGGTTATTGCTTTTGGAGGTGAATGCCTGCTGTTTGGGAACGCAGATGTGTAAGATAGTTCTGGGAGGAAATTATAAAGAAGTGCTCTGATGACAGATTTGCTTGGGCATTTAAGAATGATCATAACATTTCAGATGTTGTGCAATGAACTCGGTCCGCTGGTTAATCAGGGTATGCCATCCCATAGCGTAAAGTCACATGACTTTTGATGTGCACGGAGGAATTTATTTGCAAAATGCGTCCATCTCCCATTATTCGCGCTAACCCTTTTTCGCAAGTCAAAAACCACCTCAAGCGAGCGTAGAAACCTTTTTTGCAAATTAAGGGATTTTTTTTTTATTTTTTTTTTTATTTTGGGTTTCCATCACTCGTTTCTGATGCGATACTTCAAAATGTGCATAAAAACAGGGTGTTGGAAACATAGCTACCAACACAACAGGAAAGAGCAGAACAGACGATCTACGCACCAATCCAAAACAAAAATGGCGAGTTCAAATTGCATACAAGCACTCTAAAGAACTGCCTGCTTGTTTTAAACCAGCAGTGTGGGAAAGTTTTGGGTTCTAGAGATGCTGCATTGCAATAATTTCCCAAAGTGTAATTTGTGTGGAATTTTTATGAAGTTTGTAAATCTCGAAATAACACAATCTAATTCAAATCAAAAACAACTGCTCATGCTACATGTATGTGGCACTACTGTCTGTTCAAAATAAATGGAAAAAATACATTTCCTGTTGTACCGAACTCATATCAAACAGTGACCCCAAAACTGAGGTATGTACCGAACCGTGACTTCTGTGTACCGTTACATCACTAATTTATTTATATATATATATATATATATATATATATATATATATACATACATACATACATACATACACACACATATACACACATACATACACGTTTGCGTTAGTGAATGAGACCCAGTGATTCTCACAAACAAACAACAATTCTAACATTCAACAAATGCATTCAGGTGAGAGATGGCTAAAATTTCCCAATTCTTATCCTCCACGAGCTGAAGGTCGCAGGCGTGTTGAAGTGTTTGTCCAACAACATGGCGTTATTAGTGTTTAAGATCACGCTACAGATAAAGGGCCAGTTTCATTTTGAAATCTGCAGTGGTAACAGAGGAAAAGAACGTGTTTTCTCTCTGACAGGAAGCTCTCAAACAGTGTAGCGTATAATCATTTTGAGAGCCTGGGCAGGTGTTTATGTTAAGAGACAGCTGAGAGACAATGCTATCCCATCCTGGCCAGTGGTTGAGGACTTGGCCCCGGCCCACATGCCTGGAAGCAAAAACAACCCACGGCTCCAGTGCACGTCTCCTGTCATCTGTCACAACACGCTAGACTGACAAGAGCCCTCTCTCACACATACTCGTATGCCCACATTCCCTGCCTTTTCCATTATCACACAACTTATTCCCAGCCATCGTACTTCATTTGTTTTTACAGCTCTACAGTAATGCATTTCATCCCTGTAAAAATAAAATACATATTCTGTAAGTCTCTTGCCTATGTATTTTGAAAAATAATATTTTTCATTGCTATTTAATAGTTTCAGTCATCTTGGGAAAAAAAAAAAAAAATCGAGTTAAAGTACTAAAACTAAAACTAATAAATAAAATGCAATAAATACTATATACACAATACAATACAATACAATACAATATTTATTTGTAAAGCACATTTAAAAACAACCAAGGTTGACCAAAGTGCTGTACAGAGTAAAATAAAAAACACAGAAATAAGATGGATACAACAAGACTATCACATTAAAAACACAGCACTAACAAAACATCAATTCAACCAAAGATCAAGGGGTACTAAAAGCTAGAGAGAAGAGATATGTCTTTAGAGCAGACTTAAAAGCAGAAATAGAGGGGGATAGTCTGATATGAAGAGGCAGACTATTCCAAAGTTTTGGACCTGCAGTCGCAAAAGC